>JBAMCJ010005262.1:0-82452 GCA_037075205.1 Drosophila prostipennis | reverse complement strand
GGTTAATTTTACCAATTTTTTTTTTGAGTGTAGGACACAATACTGTTGTTTTTGTGGAAACTAAGAAACAAAGTTCTATAAAATGAATTCTCGGCTTTTAGGCTAATCTTGGGAATTTTTAAAATTTTAAATAAGTAGTAAAGGTGAAGGTATGTCAATTTATGTAGCTATTCTACATACATACATACATATTTTCAATCTTAATTTCCGCGGGCGAAGCTGCGGCCCACCTTGCTAGTGTGTTATATACCAAAATTTAAGGAATCTCAAGGGCTATACAGTTTAAAGTTGTAAGGAAAATTGTTAAAGCCGTTTTTGAGAAAATTAAAAAAAGCTAAAAAAAAAGTTTAAACAAATTTTATTTTGTTCATATCTTTTTAACTATTACATTTACACAAATTGCATATAGAAGGCGTTTAAAAATACCTTTCAAACGAGATGCAGCACAAGTCTGTAGCTTTAGTAGTATAGAAGTTACGGCTTTCCGAATTTTAGCTATTTATAGCTGTTTTCCCGCTAAACTAGCGGGTTTTTCCAAAAGTGGTAGAACAAAAGTTTTTTATATCGATGTGATGAACGTCATATCAAATTTTCAGAACTTAAAAAACATATTTTGGACAAACTGACAAACAGAATTAAATTTTCATTTTGGGAAGAAGAAGAAAATCTTATTTTGGCTATAACTTTTGAACGGAGCGTCCGATATGACCCCTCATATTAAGCGCATTTTCAGTAGCAATACAACTAACGTAACCATATCGCTTGTTAAACTCTTCTTCAACTTCGAACAGTTTCTAATATTGGTGTGCTCTTACCCCGATTAATTTTTGAATTGTAAAAAATTGAAAAAATTATCCTATGCTTGGTGTTCTATTCAAAAATATGAAGGCAATAACTTTAGGCTGGATCTTATTTCATCGGTCCTTCAAATCAAAAACTTTTGATTTTGGCCGTGTTACCTTGTTGAACCTTTTGCACTTTTTTCATTGTCCCTGTATTTTTGTTTAACAAAGACTAAAATTTAAAACTATTTAAACGGAGCTATGTTTACTTATTTGTAAAAACCTAATTAAATATTTACCTAAGAAAGTAGTAAAGGTAATTTTATTCCCATTGGTAACGAAAAGCTAAATAAAAACCACATAATCTTGGCGATTTTGCTATCGGGGAGTTTGGAAGGTAATCCACAGTAAACGTTATGGCATAAAGGCATAAAAAAAATCAATTCGAAATTAACCGCATTTCAAAATTATTATTTTGTTTTTAGTATTTCTGTTATCATTCATTTTTCACCTTGATTAGAATTATATTAATAACGACAGGAAAACAGGTGGAGGGGGACTCCGTGAATAAAATTGTTTAAACATTTGCATTTGTTTAAACAATATGAGGCACGTGTAAGAAAGAGCAAGAGAATCATTTGACTTAAATATTTAGTTTTTAATCCCGTTAATCGTAGAGTAACCTATAAAGTATATATATTTTTGATCAGGATCAGTAGCCGAGTCGATCTAGCCATGTCCGTCTGTTTGTCTAAATGAACGCTGAGATCTCGGAAACTACAAAAGCTAGAAAGTTGGGATTACCAACACATATTCTTGGGCTTCCTACGCAGCGCAAGTTTATTTCAGCCGAGCGCCACGCCCCCTCTAACGCCCACAATCGCTTTGCAACAATTTAAAAAATTTTAATATTTTGGAAAAGTAAAAATGCAGTTTTATTGTGTTTATCAACACTTATCGAAATGTAGAAGAAATTTTTTTAAATCGGACCTTTCGTTAAAGAGTTATGCCCGATCAAAGTTTTATATCCATCTCCCTCGCACTCCCTTTTGGGTAACGGGTATCTGATAGTCGGGCCACCCGACTATAGCGTTCTCTCTTGTTTTTTAATATTATCAATGCGATTTGAATTTTAAATCACAAAAATCGGTTACAAAATGTCTTAAATCCTTTTCGCAAAAAGATATCAGTATTATCTTGAATTTGAGCTAATCTCAATTCCTTAGTCAGCTGCAATGCACACACACAAACGTACACACGCATATATGTATCTAATGGCTGTGTTTGTAAAATATGCATTTTTTGGATATACATATTTCGTGCGTGTACACAGCAGAGCGAAACATTGTTTGCTTTTTTTTTTTTAAATCCAAAGTTTGTCGATAACTCAACATTTGAAAACTAATAAATAGTTTGTTGATCGGGTATTTGCATTTTAAAAACAAAAGCAATTTTAAGGAAAATTTCGACTGCAAAATTCAGTTACAATCAATCCAATTTTAATTTGCGCACAAATATGTAAGTTTTTATACCCGTTACTCGTAGAGTAAAAGGGTATATTGTATTCGTGCAAAAGTATGTAACAGGTAGAAGGAAGCGTTTCCGACCCTATAAAGTATATATATTTTTGATCAGGATCACTAGCCGAGTCGATCTAGCCATGTCTGTCTGCCCGTCTGTCCGTCCGTATGAACGCTGAGATCTCGGAAACTATAAAAGCTAGAGGATTGGTATTTGGCATGAAGATTCTTGGAGTTCCTACGCAGCGAAAGTTTGTTTCAAAATGGTGCCACGCCCCCTCTAACGCCCACAATAGCTCATAAACGATTTTAAAAATTTAAATCTTTCGGAAAAGTAAAAATGCAGTTTTGTTGTGTTTATCAATACCTATCGAAATGTAGAAGAAATTTTTTAAATCGGACCATTCGTTAAAAACTTATGCCTGATCAAAGTTTTTATATACCTTGCACTCCCTTTAGCTGAGTTACGTTTATTAGATAGTCGGGACACCAACCCGACTACAGAGTTCGCACTCCCTTTAGCTGAGTGACGGGTATTAGATAGTCGGGACACCAACCCGACTATAGCGTTCTCTCTTGTTAAATTGGAATTCGTTGTTTTCAAATTTTTTGTTTTAAATGAAACGAAAACTTTCGTATAAACACAAAAAGATTCGCACGCCATACAAAAGTAGCAAAGTAACTTATTATTTTCAGATTTCACATTTGATCGATAATTTTTATACCCGTTACTCGTAGAGTAGAAGGGTATATTGTGTTCGTGCAAAAGTATGTAACAGGGAGAAGGAAGCGTTTCCGACCCTATAAAGTATATATATTCTTGATCAGGGTCAATAGCCAAGTCGATATAGCCTTGTCTGTATGTCCGTCTGTCCGTCCGTATGAACGCTGAGATCAAGGAAACTACAAAAGCTAGAAATTTGGGATTACCAACACATATTCTTGGGCTTCCTACGCAGCGCAAGTTTATTTCAGCCGAGCGCAACGCCCCCTCTAACGCCCAAAATCGCCCATAATCGCCCACAAACGATACTTTAAAAAGTTATGCCCGATCAAAGTTTTATATCTCCGTCTCCATCGCACTCCCTTTAGCTGAGTAACGGGTATCTGATAGTCGGGACACCCGACTATAGCGCTCTCTCTTGTTTAATTTGTATTTAAACACATTATCTACTTTCAAGGAGAAACATACACATACATTGTGTGTATGAATTGTACATATAAGCAAATCAATACATATCCGAAGTTCGAATCTTAAGATAAATAATTAATTTGAAAACATTTTGGCTTTGCTTACAGAATCTGTAGTAATTAAATAGGTCTCTTACTTCTGCTACAAAGTGAAAAATACTTTTGGAAAAACAAAACCTAAGCATTTGTTCCACATTGATAGAAAATAATTTTGGACGGAGCAGTAGTTTATTTTTTATTTATTTATTTGATTTATTATCCCGAATGATGTAAGATTATGTCTTTTTGATTAGCATCGGTCACTTTGTGGTAATTACAAAATTACTTAGAAACTAGGGGTACAATTTCATTTAAAGAAAAGAAACAGTAATTATTTTAACATTTGGAAACAAATTCATTTTACAAAAAAAATAGGTAAAGACAAAAAAAAAAAAAATATATATAAGAAAAAAAAAATTTAAAAAGGAAAATGTAAAACTAATAATATTATTAGCTTGTGCACTTCAGGTAATTGAAAAGAGTTGTTTTAAACATATCGCGCAATGGAGTTGAAGGCAACTTGAAGCTTTAAGTTTTAAGTTTTTAAAATCCAAAACAAATTTAGCTTAAATTGCCCCTTTCCCCTCCCCTTTCCACGCAGCACTACCCCTCCCCCTCATCAGTTTTTCTTGGCTGTCGCTCTCTTGGCATCCGCTCTCTGGTTTCGCTCTCTCGGCAGGCTCCCACAAAATGCAACGCAATAACTTAGAAAATATAAATAATTTCGTTAAAAATACTTAAAAAAATGTAAAAACTTCAAAAATTAAACTTAAGCTTTTGGGCCATAGAATAACTAATGATCCAAAAATCATCTTGATCGAAGCAGCGGTTTAGATTTTTAAAATTGAAAAGTTCATTTTAAATGTAGCCCCCAAATTATGGGGGATATCGAAATTTCTTTTAGATTTCTAATAAGGCCTTTACAAAACCTAAAATTTGCAAAATTCAAATTTCGAAATTCCAACCACTTTAGAAGTTAAGCATTAAATAATCTAATTTTCCTTGCTGAAATATGGATAAGAAAAAAGAATATTTTTATACAACTTTAAAATTGTTCTGAAAGCAGCTATAGGCCTAAGTTGTATATGAAGCTATTGAAACTTTAATATCAACCAATTCTTAGAGGGTTCTGAAAAAGACAAGAGAGAACGCTATAGTCGGGTAGTCCGACTATCAGATACCCGTTACCCAAAAGGGAGTGCGCGGGAGATGGATATAAAACTTTGATCGGGCATAACTCTTTAACGAAAGGTCCGATTTATAAGTGTGTGATAAGTGTTGATAAACACAATAAAACTGCATTTTTACTTTTCCAAAATATTAAATTTTTTTAAATTGTTGCAAAGCGATTGTGGGCGTTAGAGGGGGCGTGGCGCTCGGCTGAAATAAACTTGCGCTGCGTAGGAAGCCCAAGAATATGTGTTGGTAATCCCAACTTTCTAGCTTTTGTAGTTTCCGAGATCTCAGCGTTCATTTAGACAAACAGACGGACATGGCTAGATCGACTCGGCTAGTGATCCTGATCAAGAATATATATACTTTATAGGGTCGGAAAAGCTTCCTTCTACCTGTTACGTACTTTTGCACGAATACAATATACCCTTTTACTCTACGAGTAACGGGTATAAAAACTAAATATTTAAGTCAAATGATTCTCTTGCTCTTTCTTACACGTGCCTCATATTGTTTAAGCAAATGCAAATGTTTAATTAATTAATATTATTCACGGCGTCCCCCTCCACCTGTTTTCCTGTCGTTATTAATATAATTCTAATCAAGGTGAAAAATGAATGATAACAGAAATACTAAAAACAAAATAATAATTTTGAAATGCGGTTAATTTCAAATTGATTTTTTTATGCCTTTATGCCATAACGTTTACTGTGGATTACCTTCCAAACTCCCCGATAGCAAAATCGCCAAGATTGTGTGGTTTTTATTTAGCTTTTCGTTACCAATGGGAATAAAATTACCTTTACTACATTGTTTCTACAAATAAGTAAACATAGCTCCGTTTAAATAGTTTTAAATTTTAGTCTTTGTTAAACAAAAATACAGGGACAATTAAAAAAGTTCAAAAGGTTCAACAAGGTAACACGGCCAAAATTGATTTGAAGGACCGATGAAATAAGATCCTGCCTAAAGTTATCGTCTTCATATTTTTGAATAGAACACCAATTTTTTAAAATTCATAAATTAATCGGGGTAAGAGCACAACAATATTAGAAACTGTTCGAAGTTGAAGAAGAGTTTAACAAGCGATATGGTGTACATGTAAATGTGATCAGGTAAAATTTATTCTGAATTTCATCAAATTCTTACGTTATTAATTTTTTAGTCTAAGCATGTGTGGCGAAAAAATGAATTTGTTTGTTTCTGTTTTGTCCAGCTGATAACTTATGCAAACAATCCAAAGGAATTTTGGGAATATTTAAACCAAAATACGCAATGGTTGTTTTTGCAAGTTTTTGTATTTTTATACCCGTTACTCGTAGAGTAAAAGGGTATATTGTATTCGTGCAAAAGTATGTAACAGCTAGAAGGAAGCGTTTCCGACCCCATAAAGTATATATATTCTTGATCAGGATCACTAGCCGAGTCGATCTAGCCATGTCCGTCTGTCCGTCTGTCCGTCTGTCCGTCTCTCCGTCTGTCCGTCTGTCTGTCTGTATGAACGCTGTGATCTCGGAAACTACAAAAGCTAGAAAGTTGGGATTACCAACACATATTCTTGGGCTTCCTACGCAGCGCAAGTTTATTTCAGCCGAGCGCCACGCCCCCTCTAACGCCCACAATCACCCATAATCGCCCACAAACTATACTAAAATGTGTCTGGCGCCCACATTTTTGAAGATTTTGGATAAGTATAAATGCAATTCTGTTGTGTTTAGTTATACCTATCGAAATGTTAAATCGGACCATTCGTTAAAAAGTTATACCTGATCAAAGTTTATATGTCCATCTCCCTCGCACTCCCTTTAGCCGAGTGACGGGTATTAGATAGTCGGGACAACAACCCGACTATAGCGTTCTCTCTTGTTTTAAGTAGTTTGCATACACACAAAGAAATTTGATTGGTAAATTTCCCAAAGCCAACTAAGAGGAAGAAACGAAATCACAACAGACTTTGCCTTTGACCTATACCCAAATAACTGATCGAATAATTAAAGCATGCCATTTATTTCGCTTTACAGCTCAAATCTGTGGCCTAACAGCACTGTGTAATTGTTTCTCGTTCAGATATATTAAAGGAGTCGAGAAAGCCGATTTGCTTTTACGAACAGTTTATCGGTTCAGGGACTTTGACAGGGACTCGAGAAACCGGCCCTTAGACTTATAGTTGTGAAGTTAATCGAACTTAACGATCAAAGTTATATTGAAATATTAACCAATCTTTACAGATTATTTTGAACAAATTTCAGCTGCTAGTTTTTGCTAGCCGCTGCGTTACCTTGAAAAGAACAACGTGGTCTCGCCGTTTTCAAACGTTTTTTTTTCGTTTATGTAACTGCTTTTTGTGGTGTGTTTTGTGATAATTGTCTTTAGCTTTGTCTTCGTCTTTCTCCTCATCTCTGTTCGTTTTGTTGTGATTATCATTTCAGTTCATTTGTTAATTTTCTTTTTTTAAGTTATACATACGTATAATTTCATATTATTCTCTATTTGTTTGTAAGGAGCTTCTTACGAATGCGACCTTAGCTGCATTATATGTATAATAGGTGGTGTTCCGAGGCAGGTAAAAATTCGGTCAAGACTCAAAGTATATATCTATTAGAGCCCTGCACGAGTATACTCGAAATGCCCTTTGACTCAAATTTCAAAAAAAAACAGTTCGAGTAAATCAGCTCACAAAAATTTTCGGATCAAGTAGCTCAGCTCAAAAATTTTAACGTTGAGCTGTTTGTTTGATCGAAAGAAATTTTCTTGATGTTGTGTACGTACATGAGCATGCGAGTCTGAACATAATAATAGAAACCACTTGTATTGGATTACCTTCGAAGTCTTTGCGTGTGCGTATGTGGAAACTATTTTTGAGTTTGTATACGTAGGGTGTTGCGGGATTTTTGCTGGAGACTATTTTTGAATTTGTACATAAGCTGATACATAATAGAGCCCTGCACGAGTATACTCGAAATGCCCTTTGACTCAAATTTCAGAAAAACAGTTCGAGTAAATCAGCTTACAGAAATTTTCGGATCAAGTAGCTCAGCTCAAAAATTTTAACGTTGAGCTGTTTGTTTGATCGAAAGAAAACAAGTATAGTAGCTCATAGATCATGTTTAGTAGATCAAGTATCCGAACATACCTACAAAATGTTATGTAGGAACATTGCTGAAAAATGTTATGTAAGAACAGAGCTACAAAATGTTATGAAGGAACAGAGCTGAAAAATTAAATTCTTGTTCTGTATGTACATTAGGGTGGGTCGATTTGGAGGTCATCAAATCGTAGGGGGGGAACGTATTCTATGGGCAATTCTAAGCAATTTTGCCAAAGAAACTATACCTTGGAAATCACGTTTGACCCTCCGCATTTGCAAAAGAAAAATACTGGTTTTTTTATGAAAAATATCTAAGTAGCCTTGAATTTGAAACATTTGTATGGACACGAAAAAAGTTTGGAATCGTTTGGGCGAACATAATCAATGGACCATTCTAAGACATATTGCCCAAGAAACCATATGCCTAAAACCACGATTGACCCTTTGTATTTGCAAAAGAAAAATACTGGTATTTCACTTTATTTTTGAGAAAAATATCATAGTAGCCGTAACTAATATACAAAATAACAGCATTGAAAAAATGCTTTAAAGAGAACAAAACATTTTTAACAAAGGGGAGAATTTAAAATTGATAAATATTTAACGGCTACTATGATATTTTTGAAAAGTAAAACAAAATACCAGTATTTTTCTCTTGCAAATGCGAAGGGTCAAACGTGGTTTAAGGCATATAGTTTCTTTGACAATATGGCTTAGAAATGCCAAGAGATTGTTTTCCGCCCAAACGATTTATTACTTTTTTTCGCGTCCATTCCAGTGTATAAAATTTAGGGCTACTGTGATATTTTTCATCAAATACTGGGTTTTTATCTTTTGTAAATGCGGAGGGTCAAACGTGGTTTTTAAGATATAGTTTCTTTTGCAATATTGCTTAGAATTCTTCCTAGATTACGTTCCCCCCCTACGATTTGTCACATTTTTTGGCCCATACAAATCGACCCAGTCTAATGTACATCAATACCATTATCTTCCTTAAAATAATTTTATATTCTATCGCATATTCGTTACATTGAGCCATACTATGTATACTTTTAGTTTTCCGCGAATTCTTCAGCTAATGAAAATGCAACGTATGTATTGTTGAACCACCAATCGTGATTTTGAAAAGTTATCCTCGATGGACCGCGATATCTTAAGAATGGGCAAGGCATTGTTGGGTTCGATAGTTACGAAATTACGAGGTTCTTAAGATCCATTGAGGATCATATTTTCAGGATTTATGACCATCCTGTCTATCCATAAAAGAATATTACAATATCTTCATCTAAAGAATTTAACCTTAAAGGATAAACGAAATATTTGTTCTCTTATTATAAATTAATTATTAACCGGAAATATTTGAGCTGTGAGCTGTTCGGGCTGTTCGGGCTGTTCGAGCTGTCCGAGTAAGCTGAACTGTTTGACTTGTTTGTTTTGTTGTTGTGAGCTGTTTGAACTGAACTGTTTTAAAGGTACACTCAGAAAAAAAATCGCCCTGAATATTAGAAAATCGCCATCCTTTTTATGACAAAGGCAGCTCGCCTTACCTTTTCGAAAAAATATTTCTAAAAATCAGAAAACAAATTTCTTAAATTTAGGGTTAGTTTTTGCAAAATTGAATAAGAAGAAGAAAAAAAATCGGGGAATCGGGAGTTATGCCGACTCCACCCCTCTCTGTCGGTGTTGTTGCTTCTCGACTTATTTTTCTCCCCTTTATTTAAACACATGGATGACGTCACGATGTTTTTACACATACACATCTTTTAATCTTAAATTGTAACTGAAATTATTATATTATTTATTAATGATAAACATAAAAATCAAACAACTTACTATCTTGAGAAAAACATTTTGGTCGCTCGTGGGAATCGAACCCCTTACCTCAAAGTTTGCAGTCAAACACTATTAGCTGCGCCAGGGAAGCATGACGAGAGCCGCTGTACAAACTACATTCACATTTTGTTCTCTTGGGTTCTAGGTTTATACTCGTATTCAGTCATTTATGTGTGTGTTAGTTTACCCAAATCCTAATTTGTATAAAAACAAGAGAGAACGCTATAGTCGGTTTGGTGTCCCGACTATCTAATACCCGTCACTCGGCTAAAGAAGTGCGAGGGAGATGGATATATAAACTTTGACCAGCTATAACTTTTTAACAAATGGTCCGATTTAAAAAATTTCTTCTACATTTCGATAGGTATTGATAAGCACAACAAAACTGCATTTTTACTTTTCCGAAATATTTAAATCTTTAAAATCGTATATAGCTATTGTGGGCGTTAGAGGGGGCGTGGCACCTTCTGGAAATAAACTTGCGCTGCGTAGGAACTCCAAGAATCTTCATGCCAAATACTCTACGAGTAACGGGTATAAATATATATATTTTTAAGTTAAAAAAAATAAAAAGAGGCAAAAATTTCCGCCTCGACGTGGGATTGAACACACTCTTCCGAATATAAGCGTACAAAACAAATAATCCGCTCGCATTGGACCCCTAGGCTACCGATTGGGCCGATTTCCTAAAATGTAAGGCCATTTTTTCTTAGTTTCAAAGAAAAATTTCTGAATAACATAAAATTTTTCTAAAAGTGGATAACGAGAAGAGTTGATCTAATCAGGGTAAGTTTTTTTTATTTTTTAGAAAAATACTTCTAAAAAATAGACATTTTTCCTGAATTTCAAGGCGATTTTCAAAGTATGGCGATTTTCTGAAATTTAGGGCGATTTTTTTTCTGAGTGTATTCGTTAGGCACATGAGCTTGTTTGGAGCTGTTACTTGCTTACTCGATAATCCCATGAGCTATGACTCGAAAGTCACAAACAAACAAACAAACAAGCTCTAGCTCAGAGCTGTTTACAAGTTTACTCGTGCAGGGCTCTAATATCTATCAATCTTTAAAATTGAAAATAGAGAATGATGACTACATAATGAAAGCTGAATATTTGGATGAATTGGAAGAACGAGTTAATTATTGCTGTACTACAGCTGTAAGTAATGTTGAGCGTGGTCGTCCCAAAATTAATTTCCCTGAGTGTTCAAGCCGAACAAAGAGAAGACGGTTTGCTAAGATTGCTGATTTAGATGAATCTGCTTCTGAATATTTACGTTCTGCGGCTGTTGAAGAACAAATCATTTGATTTTATTTTCAGAAATTACAGGCACACAAGAAAAATTTTCGATTAGCCACGAACGAAGATCTACTCAATCGTCTTCTTTCATCGGTTCCTTTTATAAAGGGACAACGAAAGTTACCCCCAAAAAATAATTAAGTTTCAAATAAAAACGTTTTTGATCTTTTGGAATAACATACAATGTTATACAATAAAATATACGTGCTAAGATTAGAATCAAAATCATGATTCTGTCTTTAAATGTTGATATATGGATATAGAGCAGGGGTGTAACTTAAGAACAGGGACTGCAAATAATTGTTATGAGTTTAAAAAAAATTGAAGGCCAAAACAGCGTCCAAAAAAATATGGGAAAAATACCACTTACTTAGTTCGGCTCGGCAAACGGGAAAAAAAAGATACATTTTATAATAAAAATATATATTTCAGTCAGAAGTTTGCAACGCAGTGAAGGTGACGTTTCCGACCCAATAAAGTATATATATTCTTGATCAGCATCACTAGACGAGTCGATCTAGCCATGTCCGTCTGTCTGTCAGTTTCTACGCAAACTAGTCTCTCAGTTTGAAGTTATCGGGTTGAAACTTTCCCAAAAGATTTCCTTCTATTGCAGGTAGTATATAACTCGGAACTAGCCAGATCGGAGAACTATATCCTATAGCTCCCATAGGAATAATCGGAAAAATAATGGAAAAAAATTATAGCTTCGGTGTTTTTTAACATTTTACCTTTGTTTAACTAATAAGCTTTTTTATTAGTTAATGTAAAAAAAAATTGGAAATATTGGGTTGGTTTATGCTTGTTAACAATTTATTATCGAAAGAGTACAGCAGGCAAGACGAGAATGCGTTTTAGATCGAGATCAGAATTCGTACTGACTTTACGAAGGGTCAGCCAGCCGACTGCTGGGCCCAAGAATACAAGTATACAAGAAATGAGAGAACTATATAGAGAGAGATGCCTTTCGCGATGCAATTGATATAAGAGTACGGATTTACAAGTTAATTAGTTGGTGCGGCTGCGTGACCCGACATACTCCCCCCGTTTAAAGCCTGGGTTTCAACATCATCCTTAAGGGGCAGCAGACAAAGCTTGTTTACTGCTCGCTTTGTCACTCCTGACGCTGGCTTCAGAACGGCAACTCGAGCAACGCCATCTCCACCGAACAGAAGTGTTAAGTATTCTTCTTTCCATCGGGACCAAAAGATCTGCTGCAATAAATAATAAAATACAAATACAAATACAACTAAGCCACGCGCTGCCATCCATCTAAGCGATTGAAGTTGAGACAGGTCACATCTGGCTCGACGAAAGTTAAAGGCGGACCACCATTCAAAAAATGTGCTGATCAGCGGGGTTTTCTAAAATCGAGACTAATGGTCGAGAATTAACAACCGCCGAAATGTGACACAACAGGGTCCGCAAATCTTCAAAGGCTAAAACAGCAGTGCCAACAGCACGGTAGAAATGATGCTTAGCGATCTTCACAGCCGCTTCCCAAAGACCGCCAAAGTGTGGCGACCTAGGAGGAATGAAATACCAATCAATAGCCTCCGCCAGGCAAAAGTCCAATGTAGCTCTCTGATGATCAGTGCTGAGGAAAAGGCGTCTTAATTCGAGCAGATCATTGCGAGCGCCGACAAAGTTGGCTGCATTATCAGACCAAATCTGCCGTGGCCTTCTTCTAATGCATATAAATCGTTTGAGACCATGTAGAAATGACACCGTAGAGAGATCCTTAATCAACTCCAAATGAATAGCCTTTGTGGCGAAACAAAAGAAAGACACAAACGTAGCATTTTACTGGAGGCTTGCTTCGTACTTCTGACTTGTAGAGAAATGGTCTGCAAAAGTTAATGCCGGTGACTTCGAATGCATGAGATCCATCGAGTCGTTCCTGTGGAAGATCCGCCATTATATGCTCCACTAGTCGAGGCTTCATTCGATAGCATTTAATACATTTGTTTACTGCCTTCATCACCGTCTTCCTCCCCCCAATAGGCCAGTATTGGGATCGAATTATGCCAAGTAGCGCCCGTGGCCCAGTGTGCAGATTGCGTTCGTGAAAGTGAGTAATAATGGCAGCAGTGACCGAATGACTCCGTGGTAAGATTTTTGGATGACGCCCATTAAAATCCAGGGAAGAATTCTTTAGCCGGCCATCCACCCTAAGAAGCCCAAATTGATCAATGAATGGCGAAAGAGATGCGATCGAGCTGGATGAGTGCACCAATCCCTTTGACTGCAACGATTTGATGTCATCCCATAAATGTGAGCGTTAGACAAGACGAAGCAACAGCCGAGTACCGCCTTGAAGATCAGACACCGTGAGCGTAGGGCGTTGGATGCGATTACTAAACTTGTAGACGTATCCGAAAACTCTTTGAAGGGCAGCAAAGGAATTGGCAAATTTTGAACTAGCCACTGTCTTCGTATGGAGATTTTATTAGTAGAATCCTTCGGCGAACCTCAAGCGTTGGCCTTTTAGCAATGATTGGGGCCGGCCAGTCAGCTTTGGGGTCACAAAGGAATTTTGGTCCATGTGCCCATAAAGGAGACTCGTTAAGCTCAGCAGGAAAAGCACCTCGGGAGAGAATGTCAGCTGGATTTAAAGAAGTTGGAACATACCGCCACTCCACTGACTCAGTTAACTCTTGAATGGCAGCTACTCGGATCGCTACAAAAATATTGAATCTGGAGGGCTCGTCTCGGATCCATGAAAGCGCAACAGCAGAGTCGCTCCAGTAGTATAACTTTCCCTCAAATGCCTTAGTCCCAGCCACTTCTGCGATGAGCCTAGACAGGAGTTCAGCCCCACAAAGTTACAGCTTGGGTACAGTTAGTGTTTTTAAGGGGGCGACCCTTGACTTTGAGCAAAGCAATTGAGATCGGCCGTTGCAAACGATGTAGACACAGGCACCATATGCTTCTATGCTGGCATCACAAAATCCCTGAATCTCACTCTCAGAGTTTGGAGAAAGAACCAGTCGAGGAAATGACGCATGCCTAATCTGCCCAAAACTCGTGCATATAGCACTCCATTCCGTATTCTGTGACTCCGGAAGGCTTACATCCCAGGATAACTTCTCCTTGCACAGTTGTTGAAGGAAAATTTTCGATTTTGTGATCACAGGTCCAACCAACCCGAGGGGATCGTAAAATCGCGCATTTGCAGACAGGACAGATCGCCTGCAAGGTCTTGATGCTGACTGTAAGACCGAAAAGGAAAACAGTAATTGGTCAGAAACTGGATCCCAAGCGAGACCTAGGGTTTTTGCAAAATCAGTGCCATCATCAAATTTCAAATAAGCTTAAATAAGCCATTTTCTAAGCTTAAATTTTCCCTTGGCTAGAAGTTTTGATGCTTGATCCATAAGGATGACTGCTTCTTCCTTGGATTTGGCTCCAGATATCAAATCATCCACATAAAAATCGCTTCGTGCCATAAGTAACAGTGTCTAGCTTAAAAACCCGCAATTGATCCTGAGGGGAATCCCTCCACAAAATGCATTGCAAATAGCTGTCCTCAGGCTGAACCCTAACACTACGGTACATTTTACAAATGTCTCCTGTGATTGCTACCGGGTGCGAACGAAACCGTAGAAGAATCTGGAACAGCTTATGCTGAATTACAGGGCCTGCCATAAGAACATCGTTGAGAGAATACCCTGAGGAACTGGCCGCCGATCCATCAATAACGACGCGGAGCTTTGTGGTGGAGCTATCTTCCTTTATGACGCAATGATGAGGCAAGAATCCATGTGGAAGCTTGATTTGGCCCACGCATAACATCTCGTAAAAGAGGCTGGCTCCGATTAAAAGGTCCACCCGTTGGGGAGCATAAAACCTGGGGTCCGCTAACTGAATATTTTTAGGTATGTTCCAATTGCCGATGTCGACATTCAAGCTAGGCTGCCGCTCTGTGATGTTCGGAGCAATCATCGCGGTAGTGTTGGCTGAGTATTCGGAAGTTCGGGACTGAACCGTAATATAAACAGAGTGACCATCCGTTACAAAACTGAAATCTCCTATTCCAGTTACAGATGCTGAAGATTTTATCTTCTTTACTTGAAGCTGGCTTGCGAATCGGGACGTTATTAGATGCAGTTGGGAGCCAGAATCGGGTAGAACTCGACAGGGAACGAAAACTCCGGAGCGGTTTTTTACTAAAACGCTAGCCGTTGCTAAGAGCACAATATCATTACCAAAATCCTGTGCAATAAGAGCGGTCGAGGTGGAAGGCAGTGCAGAGGGTGAGGCAGAAGGAATTGCTTCTTGAAGCTGTGCTCCCTCTTGTGAAGAAAAAGAAGCTACGTTTCCCATGTGAAGCAGGGTGTGGTGCTTCGATCCGCATGCACGACAATTACTGGAATTGCATTGCCTAACTTGATGACCAACCTTAAGACAATTTATGCAAAGACCGAGCCGTTTTGCTTCTTGAAGCCTACTCGTAGGAGACAGGGCTTTAAAATTCTGGCAATAAGAAATGGAGCAATGACCCGCATCATTACAGAATATACAGATCCACGGGTTAGAATTCGAGGCAACAAATGCTGATCTACGCGTATTGGGTATTCTGTTATTTCCCACCTGACTGTCCGACGCATAGTTTGCCAGGGCAAAATCAATCGTCTCCAACGTCCTACACCGCTGCTCCAGAAATGATGCCATTGACTCCCACGTAGGAATTAAGTTGACGGAGGCAGGGTCCTCCAAAAGCTCTTCCCACTTGGCCTGACTTGCCGGATCCAATTTTTGGAACAGGATTTGGACGATGATGCATCCTGCGATTTGTTCCGTCGTGCCCAGACCCTTAAGAGAGCGGATATGAGCGTTGAATTTATCCGTCAGCTCCCGAAGTGTCGAGACCGAACCACTCTGCACCGCCTTTAGTCCCAGGATCTCAGTAATGTGTGCCTGAAAAACCAAACGACGATTATGAAATCTATTTTGCAGTAAATCCAAAGCAATTGCGTAGTTGCCATACGAAATTTCCAGCGAGCGAATAGTTTCCAACGCAGCGTCTCTCAGGCATGATCGTAGATGCTGCAGCTTTTCTATGTTGGTGAGATCAGGATGACTATCTATGATGGTGGTAAACATAGAATAAAAATCAGACCAATTTGCATAGCCTTCAGCGAATTTTGGAAGCTCAAGTGGGGGCAGTAATGTTGCCATATGTAGAGGCTGACGCTGCTGGAGGCCGAAAGCTCCGGGAGTGACGCCGTCAGCAAGAGTTGAGTGCGAAAGAAGCTGTGAGGCGCGATGACTTCAAAAGTACGAGAATTTCATCAAATTTTTCACTCAAATCACTTTCAATTTCCTCGAAATCCAATTCTTCGAGCTCACCGAGAACCTTTTTAAATGTTTCTTGAAGCTCATCAATCAGCTCCAACCTCACGTGGAGACCGGATTCGTCGCATGAAGTTAATGCCGCACTTGATAGGGAATCCACTAAGCGCTCCACTCTATTAAATAAAGCAGTTGCCTTGCGCTTTAAAAATATCACCCTGTTTGCATCAGCGCACTATGGTTTTTTTCGCGTTTTTTTTGGCATAAAGTCAATTTTTTTTTTTTTTTTGTATCTTAAAATTTGTTTTATTTTTAATTTTTAAACACCCTAGACAAATGAAAAAATATGTAACTTTAACATATGGAGCAACACTGTTCTGCTGGCGAGCTGTTAAAGTCAGCTTATTATGTACCACCTGTTTTGTTTGATATTGGCACGAAAAATTGTGCGACTTTGATCGTTTGCTGTGGCAAAAGTTTACGAAAGAGCTAAATGAATAAATATGGAAAACGATTGTCCAGGTATGTAAAACTAAAGTTTACCAATGTTTGTGTCGTTGCTATGTGTTTTTGTACAATTGTACCGTGTTTTGTTTATGTGTATTTTTAGGACGAGCTTAACAAGTGTAGTTGTGTTTCGTGGATCAGTACTTTTGCATGGCAAAGTGTTGCAAAAAGTTGTAAACGAGAAACTATTAACCAAAGTGTGCAGATTAATGAAAAACTAACCCTTTTTGTACAAATCCACACGTTTTTGAAAAAATCCAAATTTTCTAGTACAAAATGTGTTCAGTCGTACTGAGCTGGTTGACATTTGGAGCAACAACAATCGCTCAGGAGACGCCGTACAACAGCACATATTGAGAGTGATCGCACAAAAACATTTAGATAACGAAACCATAAAGTCGGATAAGGAAAAAGTGAAAGGCTTTGTCTGTTATTTAAATAAACACTTGCCCAAATGTAACTCAACTCTAGAGAGATTTAAGGGAAAGCACGCAAAATGGCTTGGGAAAAGCTTGTTCATAGAAATCACTGGTCATAATGCATTGGCAAATAAAGTGGGTCGCCCAAAATGTGATTACGAAAGCGCTGGTCCTCGTCTGAAAAGAAAACAAGAGAAAACGCTATAGTCGGGTTGGTGTCCCGACTATCTAATACCCGTCAATCGGCTAAAGGGAGTGCGAGGGAGATGGATATATAAATTTTGATGAGCCATAACTTTTTAACGAATAATCCGATTTAAAAAATTTCTTCTTCATTTCGATAGGTATTAATAAACACAACAATACTGCATTTTTACTTTTCCGAAATATTAAAATTTTTAAAATCGTATAAGAGCTATTGTGGGCGTTAGAGGGGGCGTGGCATCCTTTTGAAACAAACTTGCGCTGCGTAGGAACTCCAATAATCTTCATGCCAAATACCAATCCTCTAGCTTTTATAGTTCCCGAGATCTCAGCGTTCATACGGACGGACAGACGGACAGACAGACATGGCTAGATTGACTCGGCTAGTGATCCTGATCAAGAATATATATACTTTATGGGGTCGGAAACGCTTCCTTCTAGCTGTTACATACTTTTGCACGAATACAATATACCCTTTTACTCTACGAGTAACGGGTATAATTAGCTGCGGAACTTTCAGAGGAGAATAACAACTTATCTCCCTTACTCATACATGCTGCCACAGTTTCAGCTAAAAAATCGAACGAAAAAGACTTGGCTGTTGTTTTAAAAGCAGCTGCGAGTTCTGAGAGCATTGATTTACAAAACGTCAGTATATAAATATACAACGAAATGCAAAAATGCACGGATGTGATATATACCCAGCATATCCGGCCGTACTTAATTCTAAACTAAAACTCAGGCCAAAAGGAATCGAATATTTTGGAAATAAGGCACTTGTATCATTGCAAAATCTTTTGGATCATACATCATCCCGTATTCTTGAATTGCAACACGAGGTCTTAGAAACACTTCCCAACGTGGTACATTGCAAGTTATTCTTCAGCTATGGATATGATGGTTCGTCCGGCCAGAGTTTATACAAACAGAGTTTCCAGATCCACGATAGTCCTTCAGTTGACAGTTCACTGTTTGTTACTACAATTGTCCCATTGAAAATGACAAATGAAACGCAACAAATTATTTGGCTCAATACGACTCCGCAATCTGTTAGATTTTGCCGCCCATTGAAGATTGAATTCATTAAGGAAACTACCTCTCTTATTTTAAAAGAAAATGAAAATTTGGATGCCCAGATTCGCAACATGCAAATATATTTGTAGGGGAGAGTAGGGTAATGTGGCGAACGATTTGTTCTTTAATGTAACTTCCCCAAAAATCAATATTTTTTAAAAGTGTAAAAGCAGAAAGTTGCTTACATCTATTAAGGGGGGGGTAGGGTCTAGCACAAAAAAAAAAAACGATTTTTTTTGTATTATTTTTTCTTGTAGATTAACATTTTAAGATTCTACAAAAAAAGTTTTAAGTCAATCGGACAAAAACTTTAGAAGTTATGCTAAAACTAGTACCCCAACCTCTAAGACTTTAGGTACGTAAGTGCATCTTTAAGTGCGTTTTTCTCGAAACCACGTTTTGAAAGTCCGTGACCATCGGCATTTCTAAACAGCTCAATCGATCGTTTTCAAATTTGTCGCATATTTTTCTGCACAAAAAAAACCCGCCCCCTGGGAAGCGTTTTTTTTTATTTTTTAACTTAAAGTATTTTTTTTTTAAGCCCAAAGTCGAATTTTTTAGGTGAAAAACGCATTTTTGACTTTGGAAATGCAAAAAAAATTCTTTAAAAAAAAAATTTAAAAATCGCGCTCCCCAGGGGGCGGGTTTTTTCTTTTCTTAAGCTAAATGTAAAAGCAGAATGGAAATCTAATAATTTTTGGAGGAGATACAGTGGTCACCGCAAAACGCCTTTTTTTAATAGTGTTCCAGCAATCGCTTTGCCACCGATATATTAGCCGATAGTATCGGCTATAAAAGTTAGAGGATGTTATTTAAATGACACTTTATAATATACAATTGGTTTGAATTAAATCCATCCAACCAGTTTTTATAGAAAAAATCGCAAAGTTACTTGATTTTTTGATGCCATAGACCCTACCCCCCCCTTAAGCATATTTCTGCAAAATTTGGAGTCAAAATTCCAACGCAGCCAAATCCCACAGCGCTTGGCGTAAACCATCCCTTTTACAAAAAAAAAAAAATATTTTTTTTAAATATAATTTACGGAAAAGTTATTTTCGATATGGAAAAGAAAGAAGTAATAAGATAATGCCCAAACTTACCAAAAAAAAGATTTGTCAAAATGAAATTTTTTATACCCGTTACTCGTAGAGTAAAAGGGTATATTGTATTCGTGCAAAAGTATGTAACAGGTAGAAGGAAGCGTTTCCGACCCTATAAAGTATATATATTCTTGATCAGGATCACTAGCCGAGTCGATCTAGCCATGTCTGTCTGTCCGTCTGTCCGTCTGTCCGTCTGTCTGTCTGTCTGTATGAACGCTGAGATCTCGGAAACTATAAAAGCTAGGAGATTGACATTTTGCATGCACATTCTACGAGCTCCTACGCAGCGCAAGTTTGTTTCAAAATGGTGCCACGCCCCTTCTAACGCCCACAATAGCTTATAAACGATTTTAAAAATTTTAATATTTCGGAAAAGTAAAAATGCAGTTTTGTTGTGTTTATCAATACCTATCGAAATGTAGAAGAAATTTTTTAAATCGGACCATTCGTTTAAAACTTATGCCAAAGTCAAAGTTTTTATATCCCTCGCACTCCCTTTAGCTGAGTTACGTTTATTAGATAGTCGGGACACCAACCCGACTACAGTGCTCGCACTCCCTTTAGCTGAGTGACGTTTATTAGATAGTCGGGACACCAACCCGACTACAGTGCTCGCACTCCCTTTAGCTGAGTGACGGGTATTAGATAGTCGGGACACCAACCCGACTATAGCGTTCTCTCTTGTTTTTAATTTAATTCAACTGACGTCACTACTAAAAAATATACAAGACAACAATAAAACTGCAGCAGTAAATGTTATCTGGTATTATTATATTTTTTTTACACATAATCAACGATAACAATTAAAATTCTTGAATAAAAAAAGTTCGTCACATTACCCTACAAAAAGTTCGTCACATTACCCTACCAGGTAGACTTGTAGCAAAAACGGGGTCCCTCTCAAACGGCGCAAAAGAAAAAAACGCAAAGTACCAAAAACTGTTGATAAAGATCTTATGTATACGTGCATATATTTGTCTGATTTTATTTTCCACTCATCTTCGCTCTGGCACTGCTGAAACACAAGTAAACTGAATATGTTTGCTAGTTTGCGCACCACATTTTTAGCGAAAATTACCTCACGAACAAATTACGGGACTTCTTATTAATATTACTGTAAAAACATTGTCGACACGATAAGGGGAGACGACTACATTTATTTGGAATTTTTGTCGTGACGTCATATATGAGATTCGACGAGTTCGCCACATTACCCTACTCGCCACATTACCCTACTCTCCCCTATAAATAATAAAGAAAAAAAATATATATATGTCGAGTATATTGGTCACATGACACTAATAGATGGTAAAGTCTTAAACATATTGACAGCCACCAATTCTTGTCAGTCATGCCCAATCTGTGGGACAACGCCAAAACAATTGCTCAACATTAAAGACATAAACTCGAAGGCTTTTATGGCTAAGGCACACGCTCTTCAATATGGAATCAGTCCTTTACATGCTTGGATCCGCTTTTTCGAGTTTGTTTTAAAAATCTCATATAGAATTGAGCTTAAGAAGTGGCATGTCAAGGACAGCGATAAGCCTAAACTAATAGAACGAAAAAGACTGTTACAATTAAAAATGATGAAAGAAATGGGCCTAAATGTGGACAAGCCTCTTTCAAATGGCAGTGGAAACTCCAATGACGGCAACACAGCAAGAAGGGCATTTTCCAATGCAGCTTTACTGTCATCAATTCTTGGTTTTGATTATGATATTTTACAAAGTTTTCATACAATTCTAATAACAATTAACTGCGAGTACGAAATAAACTCGGAAAAGTTTAAAGACTTCTGTGCTAAAGTTTTGGTGGCATATCAGAAAAAATATCCTTGGTATCCGATGTCGCCCACTGTTCACAAGGTCTTAGTACATGGCTACCAAATAATAGACACTTGTTTAGTTCCTGTAAATGCCTTGGGGAACATGCATCAGAGTCCCGAAATAAATTATATAAGAGCGATAGAAGAGGCCACGCTAGAAAATGTAGTCGAGTAGACAATATAACAGACGTTTTCAATAGATCTATGGATAGTTCTGATCCGTTGCTGTCCAGTACATATTTAAAAGATCGACTAAATACAATCAAAAAGAAAACCATACCAGCAGAAGTTATATCTCTACTAAAAGCACCACATTTGGAAATTCAATGTAAAAATGATGACCCAGATTCCACACAGAATTCGTCCGACGAAGATTTTGAACAACTAGACAAACTTGAGGTTATTGCTTCAGAAGATGAATACTTTGAACTATAAGAAAATTGAGTAACTTCTATAGTAAGTAACATAACCAAACATATTTAAAATTTTGTAAAATGTATCTTTACTTTCATAATGAAGCAATAATAATGGAGATGAATATTAAAATGTGATCTTATATTATTTGTTTTTTTTTTTCATTAAATATAAAGAAAATAAGAAATAAAAATGTTTAATGGATCTTTCTTGCATGTCGGACAGATTGGTTATATGGCAGCTATATGAAATAGTGCTTTAAATAATTTGAAACTTGGGAGTTTAAAAAATGTATACAAACCAAATTGCAAAGCAATAGCTTGATAAACAAAAAAGTTGGGGCAAATCGGCCAGATCGGTTATATGGCAGCTATATGAAATAGTGCCCCAAATCATTTGAAACTTGGTAGGTCATCTTGGGAGCTTAAAAAATGTATTCAAACCAAATATCAATTCAATAGGTTTAAAATTAGAGTTTATGCCAAAAAAAACGGAAAAAAACCATAGTGCAGCGGTAACATCTCCAACCATTCCCGTAGACATGGCAACAACAACAACAACAGCACCAGCACACGAAATGCCTGAAATTCGGTTTCAGCGGGAAGATGAGCGCAAAGCAAACGAGAAAATAGCGTCCCGTTACTTGGATATGTACGCTCCAATGTATAACTAATTTTTGGCCTTTTATGCAAATTTTTGCAAACACAAAACTGCTGTTTATTTATAGCGCTCACTGCATTTAAAGCTTCATTTTTCCGATAAATAATTTGTTGCTCCGCTAATGCACCACAGCCGCAACAACGAAAAGTCAATAAATAGACTTATGTATATGATTTGCACTTAATATTGTTTATGTACAAATCACGTCGGGGTCACCAATGTTGAACTAATAAGCTTTTTTATTAGTTAATGTAAACAAAAATAAGAAATATTGGGTTGGTTTATGCTTGTTAAAAATTTATTATCGAAAGAGTACAGCAGGCAAGACTGACTTTACGAAGGGTCAGCCAGCCGACTGCTGGGCCCAAGAATACAAGTATGCAAGAAATGAGAGAACTATTGGGTTGGCAAGAAAATCATGTCGTTTTTTTTAGTAATCGTTTTTAATCTAAAATATTTTCCACTAATCGAGCAGCAGGGTCACACTTTTTAGTATCGTTTTAAAATTTTTCGATGAAAATTTGGTAATTATTCGATAACATTTGTGGAAGCTATAGCAAATTAAACATGGAGGATCAAAGTGAGCATTTTCGGCATATTTTGCTTTTTTACTTCCGAAAAGGAAAAAAAGCGGTCGAAGCTCTCGAAAAATTGTGCGAAGTTTATGGTAAAGATGCCATGAGTGATCGCCAATGTCAGCGCTGGTTTGCCAAATTCAGGCTTGGAGATTTTGGAGTTAAAGACGCCCCACGTTCTGGTCGACCATCGGTCGTTTTTGACGAACAAATTCAGGCTTTGCTGGATGAAAACCGGCGTTATTCAACGCGGGAGATGTCAGAGAAGCTCAGTGTGTCGCCTACAATGGTTGAAAACCATTTGAAGAAACTTGGCTACATAAGCAAGCTCGATGTTTCGGTTCCGCATAACTTAAAGGAAATTCACTTTACTAATTCACTTCACTTTATACTTTCTCTGCTGCAACGGATTAAGAACGATCCTTTTTAAAAGCGGATCAAGAAACTGGCCAACCATTGGAATGGCAAGTCGTGTTTTTCTACCGCTCCGCAAAAATCGCAAATTTCTTGGATATATCCGCAATATCGTCGAACAAAATACTAATCAAAACAAATATAAAGCAACTAAAAACTAAAATTGGCATTTACGTTTTGGGTAAACACTTTAAAAACACTAAAAGGAAAAGTTAAAATCTTTAGTAGCAATCACACACAACTAAACGAAAATAGAAGCCTGCTAAAGAAAAACTCAAAAACAAAAGAATAACAAGAAACACTCAAACAGCTGTAAGGCAGAACACAAAGCAGAAAGCACAATTCGGCCTATCCACCACACTCAAAAAAAACCAGAAGAAATACACTGCTACAAAATGTCGTTGTCTTCCACTGCACCGGCGACGAATCGCACCAGGAACAACGCTGGAACAGCTAGCGACCGAGTTTCTGACGTCCACTCACCACAACTGTTGGAGCTGCTTAAGGTCCGCTTCCAAGAGCAGACCGACCAAATCGCGAACCATGTCCGGGATGCAGAGCAGCGCATCCTTAGCAGCCTCATGGATCACCTGGAGCTGATCTCTGGTAAGGTTAAGCAGATGTTTGCTCGAGTCACTAATTTGGAACGCGACGTGGTCGATCTTCGAACTCAGGGAAATCGGCTGAGTGAGCGGGTTGAGCGGCTGGACCGGGAGGTAGCGGGCTGGCGAGAACTGGGTGAGCGAGTGGGAGGTCTAGAGGCAAAACAGACAGCCCAAAACATGGCAAACAGTGCGAGTGAACTGCGAATCCACGGTGTTCCCTTTGGAATTGGTGGAATTGGAAGGGTGTAGTGCACTTTGAGCTGCTGGGACGGAATGAAACCATCAATTCAGATGTGTACTGTCGCCAGCTATCCAATTTGGCGGAAAAAATTAAAGAAAAGGAGCCGGCACTAGCTAATCGCAAGGGTATAGTCTTTCACCATGACAACGCTAGGTCACACACATCTTTGGTCACTCGGCATAAATGATCGGAGCTGAATTGGGAAGTGCTACCACATCCACCTTATAGTCCGGACTTAGCACCTTCACCTTCGCTCTCTTTAAAACTCTTTGAATGGTAAAAACTTTGATTCAGATGTGGCTGTTGGAAGCCACTTGTCTCGATTCTTTGATGGAAAAGACCAAAAGTTCTTCGAGCGTGGAATTATGCACCTGCCCGAGAGATGGTCATTAGTGGTCGAACAAAACGGCCAATACATAATTGATTTATAAGTCCTGATATAAATAAATCATCTTTGAAAATATTGAAAAAAGACGACATGACTTTCTTGCCAACCCAATAGATAGAGAGAGATGCCTTTCGCGATGCAATTGATATAAGAGTACGGATTTACAAGTTAATTAGTTGTAGTATTCTTGATCAGCATCACCAGACGAGTCGATTTAGCCATGTCCGTCTGTCCATGGATTCCATGGGGACGTAGCTCAGTGGTAGAGCGCTCGCTTCGCATATGAGAAGTCCCGTGTTCAAACCCCGGCGTCTCCATGATAAAGTAGGAAATTCTTTTTTACTTTCTCCATTTACTTTGTACTACGGCGGAGGTGGTTTGATAAAACTCGTTGATCGAGATGGTCACATTGTAGCCCCTATCAAGAGTAAGTGCCAGGTCCTGGCCAATATTCTGGTAAGTTATCACTGCCGCTATGTTTCCTAAGGGAAGATAAGTTTAATATAAGGTTGTCAAAAAATACCGCCTGCGGTATTTATACCCGTTACTCGTAGAGTAAAAGGATATATTGTATATGTGCAAAAGTATGTAACAGCTTGAAGGAAGCATTTCCGACCCTATAAAGTATATATATTCTTGATCAGGGTCACTAGCCGAGTCGATATAGCCATGTCCGTCTGTCCGTCCGTATGAACGCTGAGATCTCGGAAACTATAAAAGCTAGAGGATTGGTATTTGGCTTGAAGATTCTTTGAGTTCCTACGCAGCGCAAGTTTGTTTCAAGAAGGTGCCACTACTCCTCTAACGCCCGCAATAGCTTATATACGATTTTAAAAATTTAAATATTTCGGAAAAGAGAAGTTTTTAGCAAACTCAAGGTCATGCCGGCTTAGACTTCAAGAAGTCCAAGACGTCGGCATTATGCCAACACACAAAAAGGAGCGAAGAGGCTTCACTGTACATGCATTTTAAAGTAAAAATGCAGTTTTATTGTGTTTATCAATACCTATCGCAATTTTCTACGACAGGCCTTCCTTCTATGACCACCTCTGCACCAGAACAAAAACGTTGAAACCATCGTTATGCGGTGGAAATGGAAACTGTATCGTGTCCATAAACTGCACATATTTTATTGGCGGCTTGAGATGCATTTTTGCCTTTATCGTACTAGTACTGTATAATATGCCGTATTTTGTTTTGCTCCATGATTGCGACGACTTAACGAATAAAAATAGAACTACGCGCTTGCAGCGACAGCTAGCAAAAATACCGCAAGACTTTTTGGACAACCTAATATGTGGTCAACTTAGGAGTCAAACTCACTTGTCTTGCCCTTGATCTGGATCTTCTCCAGTTGCATCACTTGCTTGTCGTGATAGATAATGACCCCGGCTGCATTCTGCTGGTAGACATGTTTCACTTTTTCCTCGAAGGTGCAGCGTCCGTGCCGGACCAACCCTATCCAGGTCACGTCCTTGTCTGGTATGGGGGCTCCCGGGGTTCCCTTAATGCAGGCAAAGTCGTCACTGACGTTGTCCAAGGCACTGATGTGGACAAGACGACCCGTTACGTTCAACATCTTGCCCTCGCCGTAGCGAGCCTGTTCCTGGGCAAAGTCCATGTTGCACAGAGTGTTGCCGTGCTCCACATACGACCAGTTGAGGAAGGCGTAGTTGTAGACGTGATTGGTGATTGGGCGCTTGACGACTCGTTGGGCGGTTTTGATGGTAACAACTCGGACCTTGTCGTCTTGTCCGGCATGAACCTCCAGGATCCGTCCGAGTATCCATTTTGATGGAGGTAGATTTGGTTCCTTAAGTACGAATAGTGTGTCGACCTTCAAATTGTCATTCTCCAGTTGCCATTTTGTTCGCTCGTGGAGAGAAGTGAGGTATTCCACATGTCAACGTTCTCTGGGAGTACCAGGTATTACCGTAGCCATGCCTGAAGGATCACTAACTACGGATTCAGGAAAGAATAGGGTAAATAATAACACTGTTATCGAATAAACGCAGGCATGGTTTCGTTGCCACTCGTCGAAATATCGAGCGGGGCTGATCATCGATGGCCACCTGGCGGTTTGATCTCGTAGCGATCTGGCGATGTCTTGCGATCTGGCAACGTATCAAACTGTCGGCGTATTGATGAGGTAACGCCGTTTAAATGGCAACGTTGTTTAGGGCGTGCTTAGGTTTAAATTTAATATTGTTAACCGATAACACTTCATGGATTTCTCTTAAACCTAATAACAAAATACTTCATGGGGTCTTATAGATAAACTTAAACAAACTTAATAAAGTTAATGAAATAAAAATAAAAATGTGTGCCTCGTGAAACGATGCGTCACACTACAAAGTTACAACGTATTTTCTTATATTGTCTTCGAATATTCCAATGGAAGCCACCAGATATAGTCGTCCGATCCGGCTCGTTCCGACATATGTACTACCTGCAATAGAAAGAAGACTTTTGGACAGACGGACATGGCTAGATGGACTAGATGGATCAAGAATATATATACTTTATGTGGTCGGAAACGTCTCCTTCACTGCGTTGCAATTATCTGACTGAAATTATAATACTCTCTGCAAGGGTATAAAAATAACACTTATTTGTGCTTTTTATCACAAATAAGAGTTATTTGTCAATTTTTATAATAAAAATTGAAAATAAAGATTGATTTGAAATAACTCTTGAACTGTGGGGTGCACGGTCATGCATATTGATAATATATATTTATATTTATCTACGCTTTAATTCCTTTCTGTTAATATGCCAAAAGATTTTTTTATAATGTACCAAATGAGAGAAGATAAAAAAGATAAACACGTGTTACTGAAACCATCTAAAACAACTACATCTATGATAATTTGAATGCACTCTACTTTTATTTACAGGTATCAACAGTTAAAGGAAGATACCCCAAACATTTTATAACTCTTTGGGAACGATATGACGATGAAAAAGGATCTGAGAATGACCATCCTCGACTTTTTGGAGAAAATCAGCTTTTCGTAGTATTAGAATTAAATTTTGCAGGATGTGACATGTCCAATTTTATATTTTTAAATTCGGAACAGTCATATTACGCATTGCAACAGGTGCCTCTTATTTCTTATAATTTAAAAAATTGTTTTAATTAAATTTGTACCATTTTAGCTTATTCTAACCTTGGCTATTGGCGAAGAAGAATATCAATTTGAACACAGGGATCTCCATTGGGGAAACATATTGATTGAATCCACAGTTCAAAAACACATCTGTTATAAATTTGAAAACAGTAACTTGAACGTGCTTTCGAAAGGAGTGAAGATAACTATTATTGACTATACTCTTTCAAGAATAACCATGAATGGCTGCTGCCATTATAATGATCTATCAAATGATGATGAACTTTTTCAGGCAACAGGAGATTATCAATATGATATTTACCGAATGATGAGGAATGAACTAAAGTAAGTATGAAGACACATAGCGAGTATCCTCATCCTAAAGTATATGATTTTTTAGACAGTTGCATTCAAAAATCAACAATAGTGTGTTGTTTGAAATGTAAAGACTTGCACTGTCTGCAATTACAAAGACTTTGAAATATAAAGAGTTGCACTGTTTATCCATCTGTCTGTCTATTTTACAACGGTTTTGTCCAGATATGGCTTGTTTGGTTCATTTGGACGGCGACTCTAGAAAAGTACACGTATTAAAAGCCATTTTTTATTGAGTTAATTTGTTAAAACATTTTCAAAGTTTTTCGGGTTGTACCACAAGATTTGAGCATTTGGGGATTTCTACTAATAGTAGGAAAAGTTTGGTTAGAAATAGCAGCTATAACTAAAGAGCCATTGGAATGAGACTGGTATCATCGGAAATGGTGTTCTTTTGGCTATAACTTTTTCCTACATCAGTAGGGTCTATTTATTTAATTCAAACCAATTGTATATTATAAAGTGTCATTTAAATAACATCCACTAATTTTTATAGCCGATACTTTCGGCTAATATATCGGTGGCAAAGCGATTGCTGGAACACTATTAAAAAAAGGCGTTTTGCGGTGACCACTGTATCTCCTCCAAAAATTATCGGCTCAAATTTGTAATGCAGCCCTCTGGTGTTCTAAGGAACATTCAGTAAACACGGCGCGTAATTTAAAAGAGCCGATGGGCCGCTAGGGCTACATAGTATTGTGCCTTTTTTACTATTTCAGCCCCCTTCTCTCCTATATTGTCTCCATAAAATGTATTAAAGCAATGAAAACAATTTGCTTAGTTTCGCGAAACTAGCGTTGGGGGGTTGTCATAGCCCACAAGCAATCCCCTAGAATTGTTTCAGGAAATCTCTTCCAACCAAATTTCTCCCCAAAAGCATATCTCGGAGTCACAGAAACCGTTTGAAAATCAAGTACACGGTTTAAACCAACCAATTAGTAGGCATTGAAGCAAATGTTCCAAAAATCAGAGCAAATTTACTCCGAAACTCCTAGAAAACTCTATAGATTCTGTGACACCTACGGTTTTGAAGGATTGGTTTCCAAACCAACCGTACCCAAATCCGTCGCCGGTTTCTGTGACACCCCAGTATATGTAGGGGAGAGTGGGGCAATTTCGCCAGCATTTTTACAAATCGGGTTTTTGTCCATCTTGTGCCACATTACCATATTTTTTTATTTATTGTTAAATATGTACGTTTAGCACCAAGCTTTAAAATGTATCATTTCACTTTTTTTTTTAAATTACTTCGGCGATTTACAAGAAAATAAAAACTAAAACCATTATTCTGGAGAAATTCCGCCACATAGGGGGGTAAAATCGTCACACCACTGGGGCAATTTCGCCCCCTGTAAAAATACATTAAATACGACATAATCGGCGCAGCCTACTACTGCAGTTTTTCTGCTTTTAATATAGTTTGAAATAAATAATTGAAAATTAACCAAAATCCGTGGATCTTTTATTTTTGACTGATTTTTGTTAACGTCCTATCTTTTTTGCTGCTGGTAGTCTGTTCGTTAGGCAGCTCGTCAAAAAAACAATATATGTTTTTGAAATAGGGGGTGAATTTACCCCAAGCATAGGGTGACGAAATTTCCCCACACAGTTCTTTTTAGAAATAATTATATTTCTTCCAAAATTACGCGCGAAGTTAAAAATCACTTACGCAGAAATGCACATTATAGCACTGTGTATTTTACAAAATAACTTGTTTTTTGTCCCTTTTCAATTGTGTAATACAGAAAAATTTTCGTCGAGAACTAAATGTAGCTTTTGATCTATTAAAAAACATTAAATATTATAGCTTAATTATCTTGGCCTTCTGTGCCATAAAAATTTATTGGTGGTGTCATGCCGTCTTGAAGAACTAACAAAAAATATACTATATTTTTACGACATATGGATTTCGAGATATTGCAGGTGACAAAATTGCCCCAGTGGCGAAATTGCCCCACTCTCCCCTATTAAAAAAAAAATTTCACAATACTGGCTAAAGGAGTAACATAAACCCCCTTAACTTGATCAATACTGAAATTTAAATTTCAGGCGCCAACCTGTTATCGGCCTAACATTGCAAATTTCAAAAATCGAAAAAATCTTTTTTACCATAATTTTTGTAAAAATATGGCTTGTTTGGTTCGTTTGGACGGCAACTTTAAAATGTCACACGTCTCGATTATTTGTCTGATTTTTTTCGACCGTCAATTTAATTAGTAAACTGTTAAAAATTTTATAAGTTTGTCGGGTTGTAGCACACAAAATAATCAATGTAGTCGCATTAATTTTTTCGGCAAATTTAAAGGGTGAGATTGTAGTTGTAAATTAAAACATATATTAGCTAAATTGGTTAGGCGCAAAAATCTTAAAAAAACAAATTGTTGACTTCTTTTTTGTGATCTGGGGGCCTAACTCAACCAGAAACTACCATCATCCCTCTTGGTGTATTTTCAATTAATTATTATACCCGATACTCGTAGAGTAAGAAGCTAGAAGGAAGCATTTCCGACCCTATAAAGTATATATATTCTTGATCAGGGTCACTAGCCGAGTCGATATAGCCATGTCCGTCTGTCCGTCCGTATGAACGCTGAGATCTCGGAAACTATAAAAGCTAGAGGATTGGTATTTGGCTTGAAGATTCTTGGAGTTCCTACGCAGCGCAAGTTTGTTTCAAGAAGGTGCCACGTCCCCTCTTATTTACGATTTTAAAAATGTAAGTATTTCGGAAAAGTAAAAATGCAGTTTTATTGTGTTTATCAATATCGAAATGTAGAAGAAATTTTTCAAATCGGACCATTCGTTAAAAATTTATGCATGATCAAAGTTTTATATCTCCATCTCCCTCGCACTCCCTTTTACCTGAGTAACGGGTATCTGATAGTCGGGGCACCCGACTATAGCGTTCTCTCTTTTTTAGTTTCCGAGATCTCAGCGTTCATACGGACAGACAGACAGACGGACATGGCCTGATCGACTCGGTCGGAAAAGCTTCCTTCTAGCTGTTACCATCTTTTGCACGAATACAATATACCCTTACACTCTACGAGTAATTTTCAAATATTAATAATAATAATAATAAAAAACCCTTAAAAATGTGGGCGCTAGGCAGTTTATAGCGTTGTGGACGTTGGTTGGACTTCAAGTGTGTTTGGCATGCGTTGGTGGGCGCTAACCTTTAAGGGCGTTTGTGGGCGGTAGATTGGGGTTGGCGCCACAGCTTTTCTCTCTCTGTGGGCGTTAGACTGCGCTGAATCTAAATCCAACCGCAACGCTATAGCTCTGCTAGAGCTCTCAGTGTTCACACGGTCAGAAAGCCAGGCAGACGGACATGGCTAGATCGAATCGGCTAGTGATCCATCAAGAATACATTTTCTTCTACCTGTTACATACTTTTTCCTGAACACAATAATTCGGGTATACAACAAAAATTACATTTAATTTTTTTAGCGCTTTCTTAATTTTGTATGTAATATTTAGACTATATCTATTAAGTTTATGTTTTTAGTTCTCTTTAATATAATATAATTTTTATAATATAATTAATTATTATATAATTATAAATATAATAGATTTTTTCAGCAACTTCCATATAAAAGTGACACGTAATAATTGAATTCCAAAAAGATTTACAAAATTGGTTTACCACTCTTATTTATTTATTTTTTATTTATTTAGTTCTTCTTCCTAACGCTACAAGTATAATACTTATAATTTAATGCGCTAGTCACACATGACAAGTTAATTTTGTGTCAATAATTGACTTAACTCTAATTCACAAATTTTAATTATACTTATCAGGGACCGTAATCATTATAAGCGATATTCAAAAAACTCAGAAATAATCATTATTTATGAGTTTTATAAATATGTATCATGAATAATCATTATTTATGAGTTTTAAAAATATGTATCAGGAATAATCATTACATGTAAGCGAAAAAAAATATCGCTCACAAATAATGATTATTTTGTGAGCGATATTATTTCGCTTAAAAATATCACTCAAAGTGCGATTACGGCCGTTCTAAGCGGAATTTTACAAAAAATTAAATGTGTGCTTGTAGGTGGAAGCACGGAGCACATATCCTGATACAAAAATTTTTGATTTTCTTTGCTTAAACCATTTAAAAAGCGGTTTTATGTTTACAAGAGGAATGTGCGTATCCCATTATCTATCAACAGTAGACTTTTATGTCATTTATGTGTTACTGAAACGGCTTAACAAGATACTATGAAATATTCCATTCAAACCTAACTCGATATGTAGGCTAGGTGTTAGTGTGTTGGTTCACAGTGCGGTGAACACGAGTTCGAATCCCACTTCGAATAAGGATCTTTTTGCTTACCATTTTTTATATTTTCCTGATATTTTTTACGTTAATTTATGGTAGGATTTATTTAAGTCAAAAAAAAGAAAGTAAACCAACCAACGAATATTAACCCAACAGCAACATATTTTGCCAACTATAAAAACATTTCTTTAATTCATTTAGTTTTACAAATAAAAAATGGAAATAAATGAGGGATTCGAACTCGTATTCACCGCGCTGTAGACCAACACTTTAACACCTAGCCTACATATCGAGTTAGGTTTGAATGGAATATTTCATAGTATCTTGTTAAGCCGTTTCAGTAACTCAAAAATGACATAAAAGTCTACTGTTGATAGATAATGGGATACGCACATTCCTCTTGTAAACATAAAACCGCTTTTTAAATGGTTTAAACAAAGAAAATCCATAATTTTCTTATCAGGATATGTGCCTCGAGCTTCCACCTACAAGCACACATTTAAATCTTTGTAAAATTCCACTTGGAACGGCTGCAATCGCACTTTGAGTGATATTTTTAAGCGAAATAATATCGCTCACAAAATAATCATTATTGGTGAGCGATATTTTTTTCGCTTATAAGTAATGATTATTCCGGATACATATTTATAAAACTCAAAAATAATGATTATTTCTGAGCAATATCAAATAAAAATAAAAAAACCGTGATCATTGCGGATTTGTATGGTGTATTTCATTTGGTTTTCCGACTATTATAAGTGACTGATTTTTAGATTCAAAAAATCAAAAATAATGAATATTTTCGGTCCCTGATACTTATATTAAATCTAAAGCTAGGGTTGCTTTGTTTATTTTACGTCATGTTCGCTGCTTGGAAATGAGAAATTAAGTTTGCCTTAAACTGCGCTGCACTACTAATATTTTGTATAAAGTTTGGTAATTGGTTCCATGAACTTATTGCTTAAATAAAAAATTGCCGGTCAGAAAGCAGGGATCTATGCCTTATTTTAATGATTGTTTTTGCTCTACGCGAATTGGAAAATCTAAGCGTTTCAAAGAGGTAGCTTGGTTCTTTAGTAAAAATTATTTTATGTAGGTTTACTAGCACTCTCATTTTCATTCAGTCTGCCGAGTGCAGTTCAAATATTTTGTAAGCAAATCCTGTGACGTGATCAAATCGATGCAGATTGAATACGAATCTCGCAATGCTATTATAGGCCACTTTAATTTTGTGCTGGCTGATTGTATCAATGTTTGCAAAAACTTCAATCCCATAAAAAAGTGCTGGGATCAGACACGATTTGGAAAGCAACAAACGAATGTTTGTGGGTAAATAATTTCTAACCTGGTAAATTGTTCTAAGTAGTCCATACGTTTTCCCTACAGCTGCGTTAATGTGATCACTCCAGGTCAGCGTACTGTTAAAAACAAAGCCCAAGTTAGTGGCTTTTTCAAAGTATTCAATGGGTATGCTGTTTAAAACTAAAGGCTGGATGGAATTAATGCTAATTTTCTTTTCGTAAATTATGAGGTACTTGGATTTCGCCGGACTAAGACTAACCCGTTATCTTTTGCCCAGTTGCTTATTTGGACCAGTTCACTATTACATATATCTACACATTCATCTATTCTATGTAGGGGACGACTCACATACATCTGGACATCGTCTGCGTACATTACAATTTGATAACGCGGAAGGAAGATCATTCACATAAAGAGTAAACAGCAACGGACCAAGAACAGAACCTCGTTTTAGAGATACAAAAGAAGACGAGACATTTGAAATTACAACAGACTGACGACGATTTAGTAGATATGAAGAAAAAAACAAGAGAGAACGCTATAGTCGGGTTGGTGTCCCGACTATCTAATACCCGTCACTCGGCTAAAGGGAGTGCGAGGGAGATGGAGATATAAACTTTGATCAGCTATAACTTTTTAACGAATGGTCCGATTTAAAAAATTTCTTCTACATTTCGATAGGTATTGATAAGCACAACTAAACTGCATTTTTACTTTTGCAAAATATTAAAATTTGTAAAATCGTATATTAACTATTGTGGGCGTTAGAGGGGGCGTGGCACCTTCTGGAAACAAACTTGCGCTGCGTAGGAACTCCAAAAATCTTCATGCCAAATACCAATCCTCTAGCTTTTATAGTTTCCGAGATCTCAGCGTTCATACGGACGGACAGACGGACATGGCTATATCGACTCGGCTAGTGACCCTGATCAAGAATATATATACTTTATAGGGTCGGAAATGCTTCCTTCAAGCTGTTACATACTTTTGCACATATACAATATACCCTTTTAATCTACGAGTAACGGGTATAAATACCGCAGGCGGTATTTTTTGACAACCTTATATTAAACTTATCTTCCCTTAGGAAACATAGCGGCAGTGATAACTTACCAGAATATTGGCCAGGACCTGGCACTTACTCTTGATAGGGGCTACAATGTGACCATCTCGATCAACGAGTTTTATCAAACCACCTCCGCCGTAGTACAAAGTAAATGGAGAAAGTAAAAAAGAATTTCCTACTTTATCATGGAGACGCCGGGGTTTGAACACGGGACTTCTCATATGCGAAGCGAGCGCTCTACCACTGAGCTACGTCCCCATGGAATCCATGGACAGACGGACATGGCTAAATCGACTCGTCTGGTGATGCTGATCAAGAATACTACAACTAATTAACTTGTAAATCCGTACTCTTATATCAATTGCATCGCGAAAGGCATCTCTCTCTATCTATTGGGTTGGCAAGAAAGTCATGTCGTCTTTTTTCAATATTTTCAAAGATGATTTATTTATATCAGGACTTATAAATCAATTATGTATTGGCCGTTTTGTTCGACCACTAATGACCATCTCTCGGGCAGGTGCATAATTCCACGCTCGAAGAACTTTTGGTCTTTTCCATCAAAGAATCGAGACAAGTGGCTTCCAACAGCCACATCTGAATCAAAGTTTTTACCATTCAAAGAGTTTTAAAGAGAGCGAAGGTGAAGGTGCTAAGTCCGGACTATAAGGTGGATGTGGTAGCACTTCCCAATTCAGCTCCGATCATTTATGCCGAGTGACCAAAGATGTGTGTGACCTAGCGTTGTCATGGTGAAAGACTATACCCTTGCGATTAGCTAGTGCCGGCTCCTTTTCTTTAATTTTTTCCGCCAAATTGGATAGCTGGCGACAGTACACATCTGAATTGATGGTTTCATTCCGTCCCAGCAGCTCAAAGTGCACTACACCCTTCCAATTCCACCAATTCCAAAGGGAACACCGTGGATTCGCAGTTCACTCGCACTGTTTGCCATGTTTTGGGCTGTCTGTTTTGCCTCTAGACCTCCCACTCGCTCACCCAGTTCTCGCCAGCCCGCTACCTCCCGGTCCAGCCGCTCAACCCGCTCACTCAGCCGATTTCCCTGAGTTCGAAGATCGACCACGTCGCGTTCCAAATTAGTGACTCGAGCAAATATCTGCTTAACCTTACCAGAGATCAGCTCCAGGTGATCCATGAGGCTGCTAAGGATGCGCTGCTCTGCATCCCGGACATGGTTCGCGATTTGGTCGGTCTGCTCTTGGAAGCGGACCTTAAGCAGCTCCAACAGTTGTGGTGAGTGGACGTCAGAAACTCGGTCGCTAGCTGTTCCAGCGTTGTTCCTGGTGCGATTCGTCGCCGGTGCAGTGGAAGACAACGACATTTTGTAGCAGTGTATTTCTTCTGGTTTTTTTTGAGTGTGGTGGATAGGCCGAATTGTGCTTTCTGCTTTGTGTTCTGCCTTACAGCTGTTTGAGTGTTTCTTGTTATTCTTTTGTTTTTGAGTTTTTCTTTAGCAGGCTTCTATTTTCGTTTAGTTGTGTGTGATTGCTACTAAAGATTTTAACTTTTGCTTTTAGTGTTTTTAAAGTGTTTACCCAAAACGTAAATGCCAATTTTAGTTTTTAGTTGCTTTATATTTGTTTTGATTAGTATTTTGTTCGACGATATTGCGGATATATCCAAGAAATTTGCGATTTTTGCGGAGCGGTAGAAAAACACGACTTGCCATTCCAATGGTTGGCCAGTTTCTTGATCCGCTTTTAAAAAGGATCGTTCTTAATCCGTTGCAGCAGAGAAAGTATAAAGTGAAGTGAATTAGTAAAGTGAATTTCCTTTAAGTTATGCGGAACCGAAACATCGAGCTTGCTTATGTAGCCAAGTTTCTTCAAATGGTTTTCAACCATTGTAGGCGACACACTGAGCTTCTCTGACATCTCCCGCGTTGAATAACGCCGGTTTTCATCCAGCAAAGCCTGAATTTGTTCGTCAAAAACGACCGATGGTCGACCAGAACGTGGGGCGTCTTTAACTCCAAAATCTCCAAGCCTGAATTTGGCAAACCAGCGCTGACATTGGCGATCACTCATGGCATCTTTACCATAAACTTCGCACAATTTTTCGAGAGCTTCGACCGCTTTTTTTCCTTTTCGGAAGTAAAAAAGCAAAATATGCCGAAAATGCTCACTTTGATCCTCCATGTTTAATTTGCTAGCTTCCACAAATGTTATCGAATAATTGCCAAATTTTCATCGATAGTACCTAAGACAATAAGCTTTAAAACGACACTAAAAAGTGTGACCCTGGTGCTTGATTAGTCGTAAATAAATTAGATTAAAAACGATTACTAAAAAAACGACCCAATATATGTGCCAACCCAATATATGTGGATATTTTGACTTCCGATTCCACTAAATTCCCATATATGGGGTTTGAAAGATAAAGAGTGAATCTTTTAAAAAACGTTAACATCAAAACAAACCATGAATCCGTTTGCCTGTGATACCTCCGGAAAGTTGGCCAATTTCAGCATTTTTCGAACTTTGAGGTAGTTATACCCGTTACTCGTAGAGTAAAAGGGTATATTGTATTCGTGCAAAAGTATGTAACAGCTAGAAGGAAGCTTTTCCGACCCTATAAAGTATATATATTCTTGATCAGGATCACTAGCCGAGTCGATCTAGCCATGTCCGTCTGTCCGTCCGGATGAACGCTGTGATCTCGGAAACTACAAAAGCTAGAAAGTTGGGATTACCAACACATATTCTTGGGCTTCCTACGCAGCGCAAGTTTATTTCAGGCGACCGCCACGCCCCCTCTAACGCCCACAATCGCCCATAGTCGCCCACAAACCATACTAAAATGTGCCTGGCGCCCACATTTTCAATTTCTGATAAGTATAAATGCAATTTTGTTGCGTTTAGTTATACCTATCGAAATGCAGAAGAAATTTTTAAAATCGGACCATTCGTTAAAAAGTTAAGCCTGAGTAAAGTTTATATCTCCCTCGCACTCCCTTTAGCTGAGTTACAACCTTTAGTCGGGACACCAACCCGACTACAGAGTACGCACTCCCTTCAGCCGAGTGACGGGTATTAGATAGTCGGGACACCAACCCGACTATAGCGTTCTCTCTTGTTTTGCAATGAATCCTTGCGTCGGGGAACATTTTGGAAAACGCAGTTTTACTTGGGAATTCGTAACGAATTCAAAAATATAGCATCAATAGAGGTACATTTTTGATGGCGGAAAGTCATTAAAAAAAGCTCGATTTTGAAGGCTTCCAAACGACTTAAGCTACTTACTCGTCATATCCCAGAGTAGAAGAGAATACAATAAAAACCTACGAAACAATAATTTATTTCATATTATATTCCCATTAATTTTCCAATCGTTCCTATGGCTGCTATATGATATAGTCGTCCGACTTCGATAAAACTTTTTTCGAAATTCAGAATTAGATAAAAAATGGTATTTCCAAAAGTAGGAGGTTATATGTTCAACAAGAAAAGAAGCTAGCTTCGGCCAGCCGAAGCTTATATACCCTTGCAGATAATTCCTATAAATCACTAATTTTCCGATCGTTCCTATGGCAGCTATAGTAGTTCGATATTGATCAAATTAAAATCGAAATTCGAAAACATTTAAAAAGAGTCATATCCCAGAGTAGAAGAGAATACAATAAAAACCAAGGAAGCAATAATTTATTTCATATTATATTCCCATTAATGTTCCGACCGTTCCTATGGCAGCTATATGATATAGTCGTCCGATTTTTATAAAAATTTATTCGAAATTCAGAATTAGATAAAAAATGGCATTACCAAAAGTAGGAGGTTCTAGGTTCAAAAACACCCAAGATATAATTTTTGGGTAATACTATACATTAGCGGGCTCACCCCCAAAATTCGCGAAAAAATTATCCTCGATGGACCGCGATTTCTTAAGAATTTACGTGCAAAAAGAACTTGGCGGTCGGCCATGGTTCTCTTGTAATTAAATTTCAAAGTTCTCGGGTTTGCTATAAAAAACAAGGGTGCTTTTCTCATATTTTCAATCAAAGTAATTAAGTTTTAATGAGTTCCTATAAAATTAATTAATTGTTCAAATGAGTTCCTATAAAATTATTTAATTGCTTAAATGAGTTCCTATAAAAAAAGTGTAGACTTTTGTCACATTTTTTTAATTGTATTTTTTGTCTAATGAAAAAACTTATGCAAATAATCATGTTATGAGTGGAGCGTGGACTATAAAGGACATGATTGAGATTTTAGTGACGGCCAGGAACGATCACATCCATCCAAGGTCCCCCACCATTTTAATGCATTAATTAAACCTCAAACAATTTGTATCTTTATATTTATTTAAATAGTTTCAATGAACACTTTTCCGCACCACCATTGAGGTAAAGTTCCAGGCGCGTTTTTTTATAGTGGTGTCCCCGTTAGGCCTAGTCCACGCTTCAGATCCGAATATAACAAAGAGTCTCCTAATTAACAGCTGAGTTGTTGTCGAAGGTGTCCTAAAAATATATATGCGAAATTTTATGATGTATGTTAAATTTGAAATGAAAGCATCGTGCAAGTACAAATTAAAAAAAAAAATGGAACGAGTCACAAGTAAAATTTGGCATGAAATTAAAAAAAAATCGCGGCGATTTTTTTTTAATTTCATGCCAAATTTTACTTGTGACTCGTTCCATTTTTTTTTTTAATTTGTACTTGCACGATGCTTTCATTTCAAATTTAACATACATCACATAACTTGCTCTTCGGGTTGTACATATCCGCCATGGCTGCAAAAAAGAAATGAAGCTGCACGGTGTGCGGTTTGTGCTTCTTTAAAAAAGCGAAGCGCGCCAAATATCCTTTATAATTTTCCTTTTTCCGGCCATAGTGCGGAATGGTCTCTTTAAGGTCCCGCCACAGACGCTCAATTTTTTGGGTGTTGGCCTTCGTGACTGGGTCAACAAAATTGACGGAGTGGTTGACCTTCAGATGCTGATAACCTTCGTCATCCAAGCAATCATAGGCTCTCCAGCAATCGGAGACGATGGTGGTCCCGGCAGCGATCTTCTCTTGGATCAGTGGTAGCAGAGTGTCCTTTGACCGGTCCTTTACCGGAACAATGAAAAAGTCGCCCGACTCGCGATCTATGCCACCAAAGACCCACTGACCCTCGATTATTCGGCCGCAGTTATGTTTCCTGCGACCAATCTTCGTCTCGTCGATTTCCACAGTCGCACCATCGCCTCCAATTACGGTCTTGACCATTTTCTCCGACCAATCTACATATATTTCCCTAAGGAAGTTCGTCCAGTCGCCCACGGTTTTGGGCGCCCATCCCAATTCATCCTCCAAAAATGAATATGTGGAGCCCTTCATGTTCCACGCAATGAACTTGCATGCCTCACTGAAGGACACATGAGCCTTTTCAAAGAATGTGTTTTTGAAGGCACTTTCCTAAGAAATTACATTTTTAGTGTATATAATATAATTTTTGAATATATATAAATGAAAAGCTTGCCTTAAATGTACACTGCCTCTTTGTTTTCTTCTTTTTGTTGGAACTTTCAACTGCGAACCTTCGCCGGCATACAAACATCATTGTTCCACCGTCTTCGACCACTTGGCATGGGCTAAGGCAGGTTGGACAGTCGCGCTTGTCCAAAACTACTCCGTGGTCTTGTAAAAAGCGGAAATGAGCTTTCTCATCCATACCGAGAAACTCTCCAAACGTTACAGAGCAAGACTGGCACGTCATGTTGAACAATATGAATCAATAAACAAAATTTTTTGATAAAAATTTGAATATTGGGGGCAGACAACTCGATTTTTATAGCAAGTATGAGAAAAGCACCCTTGTTTTTTATAGCAAACCCAGGAACTTTAAAATTCAATTACAAGAGAACCATGGCCGACCGCCAAGTTCTTTTTGCACGTAAATTCTTAAGAAATCGCGGTCCATCGAGGATAATTTTTTCGCGAATTTCGGGGGTGAGCCCGCTAATGTATAGTATTACCCTTATATACTACCTGCAATAGATATAAGACTTTTGGGAAAGTTTTAGCCCGATAGCTTTAAAACAGAGAGACTAGTTTGCGTAGAAACAGACGGACAGACGGACCGACGGACAGACGGGCAGACGGACGGACAGACGGACATGGCTAGATCGACTCGTCTAGTGATGCTGATCAAGAATATATACACTTTATGGGGTCGGAAACGTCTCCTTCACTGCGTTGCAAACTTCTGACTGAAATCATAATACCCTCTGCCAGGGTATAAAAACACCCAAGATATAATTTTTTACATTTTTTTCCCCGATTATTCCTATGGGAGCTATATGATATAGTTGTCCGATCCGGCTCGTTCTGACTTATATACTACTTGCAATAGATATAAGACTTTTGGGAAAGTTTTAGCCCGATAGCTTTAAAACAGAGAGACTAGTTTGCGTAGAAACGTACAGACAGACGGACGGACAGACGGACATGGCTAGATCGACTCATCTAGTGATGTTGATCAAGAATATATATACTTTACTTTAATCTTATACTTTTTTTATCTTTATTTGTTTTTATTTTTGGGAAATTAAAATTTTTTTTTCAATTTTTTTCAAAAGAAGAGGTTTTAAAGAAATTAATGCAAAAGGCAAGAAGTCAACAAGAGGGTACTTTTTCAAATTTGACGTTTTTTGGCAAGCTAAAAAAATCTAAATAGCAATATCATAAGAAATATTAGGAAAGAGATTTTGTAATTCTTTTTTTTGTGTATTTATTGTTAATTATGCTTGGGGAAAAACTTTGCATCGAAACATTTTTTGTTTTAAACCCCAGGAGAAAAGTTTAAAATTTGACTTTCACAAAATTTTCGAACTTTTCAAAGGGTGCTTAATGGGTTAAGAACATTTTTGTGTCATTTAAACGGAATTGAAGTGCTCTTTCTATAGGTGCCAAAAGTTTATATTATAAGTTCAAAATATGAGTAGATTTAACTTTTAAATCTGTCAAAATAATTATGCGGACTAGTGTAGTCGTCCGATTTTAAAATTATGTTATTAGATTTTCAAAAGAAGGAGGTTAAATGTTAAAAAACACCCAAGATATAATAGTTTTACATTTTTTTTTTTGTTGTCCGATCCGATTCTCCGTTCAAAAGCTATATCTAAAAGAAGATTTTCATCTTCTTCCCTAAATGAAAATTTTGTCTGTTTGTCAGTTTGTTTGTCTGTCGCAGATTTTCAAAGTTGATTTTTGGAAATAAAATTTTAGCCAATAAGAATAAGAATATTTTTATACAACTTTAAAATTGTTCTTAAAATCAACCAATTCAAAATTTATTATACCCGTTACTCGTAGAGTAAAAGGGTATATTGTATTCGTGCAAAAGTATGTAACAGGGAGAAGGAAGCGTTTCCGACCCTATAAAGTATATATATTCTTGATCAGGGTCAATAGCCAAGTCGATATAGCCTTGTCTGTATGTCCGTCTGTCCGTCCGTATGAACGCTGAGATCAAGGAAACTACAAAAGCTAGAAAGTTGGGATTACCAACACATATTCTTGGGCTTCCTACGCAGCGCAAGTTTATTTCAGCCGAGCGCCACGCCCCCTCTAACGCCCAAAATCGCCCATAATCGCCCACAAACGATGTTTTAAAAAGTTATGCCCGATCAAAGTTTTATATCTTATATATATAATTTTATATTTTCTTCCATGGCGGAAATTAAATAGGTCTCTTACTTCTGCTACGAAGTGAAAAATACTTTTAGAAAAACAAAACCTAAGCATTTGATCCACAGAACTGAATATTGATAGAAAATCATTTTGATCGGAGCAGCAGTTTAAGTTTTTAAAATCCAAAACAAATTTTAGCTTAAATTGCCCCTTTCCCCTCCGCTTTCCACGCAGCACTACCCCTCCCCCTCATCAGTTTTCTTGGCTGTCGCTCTCTTGGCATCCGCTCTCTGGGTTTCGCTCTCTCGGCAGGCTCCCACAAAATGCAACGTATTAGAAAATATACATAATTTCGTTAAAAATACTTAAAACAAGAAAGGAAGCTAGCTTCGGCCAGTCGAAGCTTATATACCCTTGCAGATTATTCCTATTAATCACTAATTTTCCGATCGTTCCTATGGCAGCTATGTATATGATATAGTAGTTCGATATTGATAAAATTAAAATCGAAATTCGAAAACATTTAAAAAATGTCATATCCTAGAGTAGAAGAGAATACAATAAAAGTCAACGAAGCAATAATTTATTTCCTATTATATTCCCATTAATTTTCCGATCGTTCCTATGGCAGCTATATAATATAGTCGTCTGATTTTGAAAAAATGTTATTCAAAATTCAGAATTACATAAAAAATGGCAATTCCAAGAAGGAGGTTCTAGGTACAAAAACACCCAAGATATAATTTATTTAAATTTGTTTCCCGATTATTCCTATTAGAGCTATATGATATAGTAGTCCTTTCCTTATATACTATCTGCATAAGAAAGAAAAGTTTTGGGAAAGCTTTAGTCCGATAGCTTTAAAGTTGAGAGACTAGAAACGCACAGACAGACGGACATGGCTAGATCGAGTCGTCTAGTGATGCTGATCAACAATATATATACTTTATGGGGTCGGAAACGTCTCTTTCACTGCGTGGCAAACTTCTGACTAATATCATAATACCCTCTGCAAAGGTGTAAAAACACAATACAACCACACAAATTTGCTTTAAGATTACCATACTCGTAAATTCGGCAGCTTATTTTTCTATTACCGAAACTTGTTATTAATAATAACTTAATAAACACATTAATTTTTGTCTTTTTTTTGTAGGAACAACTGGTCATCTTATTCTCCAAAAACCAATATCCTATGGCTGTCCTATGTTATTGTCAAACTAATGGGTAGCGTAAAATATAAAAGTATCAATACAAAGGTTCACAGACTCCATATTGATAAGTTAAAGGAATTGCAAAGCATTATATTGACATTTGAAAGTGCCTCACATTGTGCCAAGTATATGTTCAATTTGACTTAATTTTTTATTCGTAATGTATAAATAAATAAACAAGATTTTAAACAGTATTATCCATGAACTTTAACAAAAACAATGTTATTACAGAGGTTATTAAACAGTTCTTAATTTAAAGCTGAAATTTGTTATACTTAGAGCCGGTCTCGGAATATCCCTGTTAAGTGTTTTTAGGCTCGATAAAATTACAGATGATTTTCCAAAGCCAACTACGATGAAAATAATAAATTACAGCTGGTTTTTCCTTCAACATATACCCAAACAACTGTTGAAATAATCAAAGTATGCCATTGTTTGCGCATTACAGGTAAATTCTGTGCCCTAACATCACTTTGTAATTGTTTCTCGTTTGGATAAATTAAAGGGGTCTAGAAACCCGATACGAAAAATGTATATGGTCTTTTTTTCGGTCAGATGGCTATCAGGGACCTAACAAGCTCCTAAAATTAAGTTTGGGGCTGTTCATTTTCACCAATTTTTGAATTCAATGAGTTTGGATTGGGATTCAAAAGATATAGAGTGGCACTTTTAAAATGCATTGACAGGAAAGTAAACCAAGAATCCGTTTGCCAGCATTTTTCAATTTTGAGGTTATTTTTCTCAGAATCTTTGCGTCGGGATCTTTTTTAGAGAATGCAGTTCAATTTGAGATTCGAAGCGAATACAATTTTATGGCATCCATCGAGGTAAATAAAAAAACATTAGTTTTTAACACGGTGTATTCAGTCTAGCTTCCGAAAAAATATAAGTTGCATTCGATTGGATTGTAGTATACCGTATATACCGTATACTATATGATCTTGTTACCAAATCTGCGTAAAATGTATAATTTGTATACTCTTGCAGAGAGTACAATGATTTCAGTCACCAGTTTCCCCCATAAAGTATACATATATTCATGATGAGTATCACTAGACGAGTCGATCTACCCATGTCCGACTGTCAGTGTGTCCGTCCGTCCGTGTCACTATGGGGCATTTGACCAATATTGTTGGCCAATATTAATAACTTGGTAAATTCAAAAGATATTGACGTGAAACTTTACCCGTGAACATATTATATATGAGAATCATCCGGATCGGACAACTATATCATATAGCTGTCATAAAACCGATCAAATAAACTTTGCTGTTTTTGTAACTTATAATATAAAAAGTTTCGTACAAATCGGACGACCATATCCTTAAGTTCAGAAAAAGAGGGCAGAGGAATGAAATTACTATACATTTTGTACTTTTTGTTTAAGTTGTAGCGGAACTTTCGTTTTAAAGCCGCTAATGTCCACTTTAGTTAGTCATTGACAAAGAAAAGTATTTCTGCTCTATTTTTATAAAAATTTAAGTTTAGAAGGACTGTGTTAAATTAGAAGTTATGGTCTAAAAAATCAAATTACAGAGAAAGTGGCGATTCTAACAATATAAATTTTAACAACAATTAAATTACACAGGCCAACAGTGTTTTTGGTGCAGGCCTTAAATTGTGTTAATATAGACGTATATAAGCATATCTGCATACTTAGTTTTCGCCTTTAACGGGTGGTATTTGTGTAATCGCGGTTTGAAAAAAATAGAAACATTTTATGTTTTGATATAAGATATCTTCGAGGGTCTGTACTCAATAGTATTAAAAAATATGCCAAAAAATAGCCTATATGCCTTTCTAAATAATTGCATTTAAGGTTCCATCATAATTTGAGTCAATCAAAACCTATGAGCCATTTAAGTAACTTGTTCACCTCTATTCACAACCAACTTGATGCGGTGAACAGACTAAAAAAAATACAAGGAAAAATATATGCCTCAAAATATTGTGCAGGCATCTAGAGGCGTCTTTACCCGAATTTTTGAGATAAATGTCAGCCTTGTACGTCGAAGGATGGAATTTATAGAATTTTTTTTATAAGAACGTGAAAAGTAACAAGTATTTTTAAGTCACTCTTACGTCACGAGTTTGTCGCCATTTCACGAGGTAGGCTTTTTAAAGGTAACAGTAGCGTAGCCTTAAAATTTTGAAGGGGAGCTTTTTAATAGGCATACTAACCCCTTGAAAATATAATTTTTCGATGCTCGGCGCTTACTGATAGCTAGACCTCGGATTTTGCATATTTGCATATTTTTATAGGATAAAGATAGATCAATTCTGAAAACACCAAAGTTCGTTTCAATAAAAATATAGTTTAAAATTAATGGCATATTTTTTTTTTTTTGCATATTTGCATAAAATGCATATGCATAAAATATGCAAAATATAAAATAAACTTAACTATTCAAGATTGACCATTTCATAGCCAACCTAATTTAACCGAAGAAAATTGTTTGTTCCTTTTCGTCATTTCTGAGATATCTAATTTTTTCCCAAATTTAAGGAAACCATATTTATATTTACAACGAGTAGGCGAGAAGGGGCAAAAACAGTAAAAGGGGCAGAATAGTTTTTGGCCCTATCGGACAAACTGCTCGTTAAAATTGCTCGCCGTGTTTACTGAAGGTTCCTTAGAATTCCAGAGGGCTACATTAAAAATTTGAGCCTCCAGTTGTTCGCATATATTTTGCATATTTTGCTTATATTTTGCATATTTTGCATATAGTTTGCATATTTTATGCATATATTTTGCATATTTCCGATATGCATCCGAATTTATTACATTTGAAAAATATGACACCTACCTAGAAATTTTGGTAAAAATCGGACCAAAAATGGAGAAGTATGCAAAATCCGAGGTCTACTGATAGCTATAGTCAAATTCAAAGTAAAATTGGTACGAATGTGTCAGATATTTATGTAAAATGAGAAAATGACATTGATCTGTTGTGGAAATGAAAATGAAATATTCTTTTAGCAAAAGGATATCAGTATTATCATGAATTTGAATTTGAGCGAATCTCAATTCCTTAGTCAGCTGCAATGCACACACACGCACATCTAGAGATTGTGTTTGTAAAAAACGAATTTTGTGGCTTATATATATTACGTCCATGTGTGTGTGCAGCGGAGCGTATTAATTTTCTTACAAATCAACATTTGAAAACTAATAAATAGTTTGCTGATCGGGTTCTTGCATTTTCAAAATAAAAGCAATTTTATGGAAAATTTCGACTGTAAAATTCAGCTTAATGGGATTTCTGTAAGTCTACCGATATTTTAAAATTTAACGTTTACATTTTCATTTACATACATTTACGATTTAAAGCAAAGTGCGACAGCAGAACATACATACATACGTATGTGGAGGCCGTGACGTCAAAATGGCACAACAAATTTTTGAAATATTGGGCACTTCGTTAAGGAGGCTGCATTTCCAAAAAATTTAAATGCAGTTAGTTGCGGGTATGCCATAAGATTATGAGCACAATTTTTTTAAACCATTTTAACAACATTTATAACAGAGAAATGGCAAAAGAAAAAATTTAAAAAAACAAATCGAATTTTGGGGCATTTTGAGGTCGTTTATTGTTCTAATTTCTACCTCACAAGCGGCTCCTAATTACACTGTGCAGAATTTTTAATGCTTTTTAAATTTACCTCGGACCATTCGTTTAAAAGTTATGCTGGATCAAAGTTTTATATCTCCATCTCCCTCGCACTCCCTTTAGCTGAGTAACGGGTATCTGATACTCGGGGCACCCTATAGTCGGGGCAAGAGGCACGCTGCACAAAGCTGCGTTTAGAGAAAAAAAGAGAACGACCGAGATTTGCCATTATAGCCTTCATGTTGAATGGAGAACTAACTACAAATAATTTATCTAACCTGAAAGTCCACTTTAATTCAGAAACGTATCCATATATACACACCATATGCACACCATTTTTATCAACGATAGAATTTAAAAGTAAACCTATTATTGTAGTTGACCTTTCATATCAAAATGAATCAGTTAAATCGGGACCTATCGACGTGAGAATTTCAATTGATTTGAATAAATCAAACCATGAAAACACCCAAGCATATTGTCTCCTAATTCACGATCGTTTAGTTGAGTATAGTCCTTTAAGTGGGTTAGTTCAAAGAATTGTCTAACAACATAACAACCGCATAAAATTGAAAAAGATAAAGTTGCAATTGATGTACAAGGATCGACAAGGAACGATAAGTTCATTCTATTCATTCATTCAATCCAACCCCTAACTCCTGTTGTACTTCTGATGTAGAGCTTGGCTGCTCCAATCAGAAGTTGCTTGGCATAAATAAATTTCTGCAAATTATCCCAACCCACGGTAACTGCAACGTCATCAAATTCAGACAGCCAGTGATTGACGTCTTCTTGTTCGGAGCCTGAAAATGATGATACACTGTCCTGAATATCGCGAAGGGTGAATCTCCAGCTACTAGGTTGAACCGCCTCTTGGTAATTGGAAGAACCACCAACACTCGCAACATCCTCATCAGCATCGCCGTACTCATCATCAGCCACAACTAATCCATAATGATCCATCAACCGATCCTGTAAAGCTCCTTTTCTGCCAGTTGTATTCAAACCTAGTTCGGATAACTTTGCCCTTAGTAGAGGCACAGTCATAGCGAGGATCGTTCTAGCATCCATGTTAATTCGTTTAAGCCGTTTACAAATAGTGGTACAATTCAATATTTAAATGTTTTGATACAACAAAGTAAGAATTTAATTGACGTTAAACAATTCGTGCATTCAAAAAAAAGTTCCAATCAGATTAAATATATGAAATCGCCTCAGTCGCTCACCACACCCAATTGGATTTTGCTGTCATATACGTCTGCTTGAATTTTGCCAATCCAGTCCAGTCCACTCTGCTGCTCCAGCTCGTTCTCTTCTACAATGTCGTCACGCTGCACTGCTTGCTCGTCTCGATGCCACTTCTTTGCGAATTGCGTCGTTTGCAAGTTCTTGCAGCCCCTCTTTTCGCCACAGGGAAATTTTTGTTGTCGCAAAGATGGCAAGTGGTCACTCCGCTGCTGAATGCCGTCGTTCTCTTCTCTCGTCAATAGCACCCTCGCCTTCGTCGCAAGGATCGCTTCTCGTTGTTCTTCTCTCACAGGTAATTGCTACCTTCGTTTTCACCTGCGATCGTGTCGTCAAAATTCGATTACAGGCACTGCATCAAATTGTCGTCAAATTTTCTGTCGTTTTTTATCTATGTTCAGTTTTTTTCTCTACTGCGACATTGTTTCGTTGCGAGATTTTGCGCGTTAGTTTTTCGGCACGCACACAATCAAGTTTTTGCACAATTTTTGCTTTCTTTTTGTAGACTTCGTTATGGATACAACTCCTCAAACGCACAAATCTGCTGCATCAATGATTGTCGATACATCAACCACACGAGATTCTTTTCATCGATGATATTTTTAGTATGGGCTTAATACAAGTCAATAATATATACAATAACTTACATACAATTTTAGACCTAGTATTTCTTAGCGCTGATATTAACTTTTCCTTAGTCCAATGTAATTCACCTATAAGCAATTGTGACATCCATCATAGGCCATTGCTACTAGGTATAAACTTTTATAGTTTTCCGCCTTCAGCTGAACATTCTCCTAGATTTATTTTCAATGAAACCAGCCTCTGTTCCATCAGAAATGAGATATCTGCCATTAACTGGGAATCAGTCTTATCGCATATTAGTTTGGAGTCGTGTTATGACACTTTTTTAGTATTTATTTTAAACATTATTAAGAACAATGCTCGAGAAAGGGTCCAAAGTTCATTCAAATTGCCTTGGTATACAAAAGGTTTAAAAACGCTTAAAAATCTGAGAAATAAATTCTATAAAAGGTTTTTGGTTACACACGATCCTTATGATTGGAATAGACACTTGCAGCACAAACGTGAGTTTGAATTTCTAAATAAATTTCTTTACAATCAATATATAGCGGATGTTGAGATCGGACTAAAAAGTAATCCCAACTCTTTTTGGCGAGTTATAAATTCAAAGAAAAAAACTTCTTCAGTACCATCTGCCATGTCCCTAGGGAATTTATCATCGCATTCAAATATAGAAACTGCAAACTTTGCTTCTTATTTCAAATATAATTTTGAGCCAACAGGAGCCTGGAATGATTCTCAAACCTTAAATGCGATTACTCCTCTATTGAATTTAGGTAGTTTAATCGTGCTGGAAGAGAATATTCAAAAGGCCGTTGAAGACGTTGATGATTCTTACACTCCGGACTGTGATGGGATTCCGGCTTACTTTCTGAAACATTGTTAGAGGTGCTATGCGTGCCACTAAAAATTATTTTTGACAAATCACTTTCTAGTGGACACTTTGCGGAAAGATGGAAGGTCGCATCCGTGACTCCAATCTTGAAATCAGGGCCGAAGAATAACATTGCCAATTACAGGCCTATAGCAAAGATCAGTAATATCGCTAAACTCTTCGAGCGCATTGTTGCCCATAAATTATCATTTCTTGCTAAAACATATATAAGCACTTCTCAGCATGGTTTTGTAGCAGGTCGGTCAACCACGACTAACCTTGCCGTTTTCAGCAACTATTGCGTTCATGCATTTAATAAGCGATCTCAGGTTGATGCTATATACACTGACTTTGCGAAAGCTATTGACAAAGTTAGCCACAGTGCCCTACTGGCAAAACTAGCTCGCTTGGGTATACATTCGGCATTACTAAATTGGATAAAATCATATTTACACAATCGTCTTTACAGAGTGAATATTAATGGAAATTTCTCTGATTCCTATTTGGCAACCTCGGGCCTCCCTCAGGGGAGTGCTATGGGACCTCTGCTTTTAATTATTTTCATTAATGATGTGAGGTTCTGTCTATCTTCAGAGTGTCTACTGTATGCAGATGATTTAAAAATTTTTAAGTCTATTAAAATAGCGACAGACTCACAATCGGTTCAACAGGACTTAGATTCGTTGAGCTCTTGGTGTAGCCGAAATGCGCTTCCTCTAAACATAAACAAGTGCTTCTATGTTACTTACAGTAAATCTATATATAATTTCGTCACATCGTATAATATTAATGGTCAACCTTTACAGCTGCGGCAGGAATCCCTGGAACTTGGTGTGATGTTTGACTCGAAATTTAAGTTCTCAGCACACTTCGATTACATCTTACCCAGAGCCTATGCCATGTTTGGATTTGTGAAAAGGAACGCTTCGCTATTCACTGATCCCTACTTTGCTTTTGTCCGATCTAAGCTAGAATATGCCGCTCTTATATGGAATCCCTTTACTAGCATTCATGGAAATAGAATAGAGCGGCTACAGAAACAATTTCTGAAATTTGCTCTATTGCCGCTAAGATTGTTAGACCCTGTTCCTGCTTATCACCAGCAATGCAAGCTTGTTCGTCTACCATCCCTTGCGCATCGTAGAAATATCCTGGCCATTTGCTTTATCTTTGATTTGGTGAATGGTGGTATCGACTGTCCTGAGCTACTTTCGAAAGTTGGTTTTAACGCTCCTTCTAGGCAACTTCGGAATTTTGATCCCTTTTTTCTTGAGCTGAGGCGGACTAATTATTCCCAAAATGAGCCTCTCTATAGGGCTTTATCTGAGTTTAACGCACTTCCAGCTGATATACAGTCAGACTATTTCCCAAAGAAAACCATTTTTAAACATAGGTTAATTAATTATTTTGTAAATGTTAGTACGTAATATAATTTGTTGAACTGTATAAGTAGCCAGTTAAGGTATATCCGTTGGCGAAATAAATAAATAAATAACAATCTCTTTCATGTTGGTGATAAAGTTCTTATTATTCCCACCGGCTCCTATGAACTCATCGATATTTCTCTATTTATTTACAACAAGTTAAAGGATTATAAACTGGAAAATCCAGTGAAAATTGTAAACAATAACAATACACTTCAAGTGGAAATATTTAGCAGTAAAGAAGATTTATACATTAATAAGCAGAGGTCAATAGGTCAATTGTTTCGTTTCAACAAAAGAGTGTTAAAGGCAAACCAATATCACTTGTCCGATAATGCTGTCAGCATTTTAAAAAATTAATTCGATTCGTTTGGAATGTAATATTGTGAGTGGCTCTTACGTTGATAATACACCAAATCACGTAATACATGAGTTTGCAATTTCGGTTCCACCGGGGTATAAAATGACAGTGACACCACACAATCTCATCTATTTAACTATTAACTGCAGAGAAATAAGTACTCTCTCATTACATATCGTTGATCAGAACGGAGATTTATTGAATTTGCGTGGTGAAAACGTTTCAATTCGCATACATATTCGAGCAATAGAATGATAATTTACAATAAAAGCATCGGTATACTTCATTAACTGCGCACTAGCAATTGTAAAGCTAAAGGAAAAGGACTAAAACGAAAGGGTTTTACATCAAAAAAGAAATTGTTTTTAAAATCACTGGGCTTTAAAATTAAAATCTGATAATAATAATAAGAAGCATTTAAAAATGAATAACATTTTAAATGTTCGTGAGAGACCGTTTTCAGATGAAAGTATTTCGAAAAAGGAATATCATACATATTCCTCATATCATCAAACACTTAAAGCAAATGATGAAATACGTATTTGTATTCAAAATCAGGACTTGTATGTACTCCCTCACGAAAGCTATCTTAATTTTCAAGGAGTTGTTAAGAGAGTAGCAACCGATGGTACAAGCGTCACTGATAATATCGATGTTACGTTTCGCAATAATTGTATGGCAAATTTTATTGATGAAATTAGATATGAAATAAATGGATACGAAATTGATAGAACACGGTTTGTTGGCATGAGTTCCACACTTAAAAATTTTCTATCGGTAAGTCGTCAGGATAGTCGCAAACTTTTAAATGCTGGATGGAGTGGTGGAAATGATTTTATGACAAAATCTAATTTTAATTTCTCGTTACCCTTAAAAAATGTAATGGGGTTTGCTGAGGATTATAGAAAAGTTTTACTGAATTGTAAGCATGAACTTGTACTTTTGCTGACAAAAAATCTGGATGATGTATATGTTAAAAACAAAGCAAACCATACATATGTTTTGGAAATGACTAATATTAGCTGGAAAATCCCTCATGTAACACCCAGTGATGCTGCAAAAATTAAAATGTATGATATAATAAAGAGTGGCGTAAATTTACCGATAGCTTTCCGTAGTTGGGATACATACATTAACCCAAAACTGATACAGGGTACTCAACACGTCTGGAATTTGAAAATAGGAAGTAATAGAGAACGACCGAGATTTGCCATTATAGCCTTCACGTTGAATGGAGAACTAATTACAAATAATTTATCCAACCTGAAAGTCCACTTGAATTCAGAAACGTATCCATATGATGACTTAAATGTAAACTTTGAAAATGATAAATATGCTCACCTTTATGATATGTATGCAAGGTTTCAAAAGAGTTATTACAACCGCCCAGCAGAACCATTTTTATCACCGACAGAATTTAAAAGTAAACCTATTATTGTAGTTGACCTTTCATATCAAAATGAAACAGTTAAATCGGGACCTATCGACGTGAGAATTTTAATCGATTTGAAAAAAGCAAACCATGAAAACACTCAAGCATATTGCCTCCTTATTCACGATCGTTTAGTTGAGTATAGTCCTTTAAGTGGGTTAGTTCAAAGAATTGTCTAACAACATAACAACATACTCGTATTCGATAGGAGGCCTTGACTTATTTAAAATTTGACAGCATTTAGGAGCAGATGATTAAATCAAAAATGCGTTTTTATTCGTTTAATAAATCCAATAAAATGTCCTCATGAAAACACTTTAAACCGAAATTAAAGCATTTAAAGAACAATAGATTCAAAGAATAATTCAAATTAGTTCCATTTAAGATTTAATTTTTAGATTTCTTTTTTCATCAGAGAAATCTTGAACATTTTGGGATTTTCAACTTTGGCGTCGAATTTCAAAGACATGGTCAATGGTTCACGATGGGGACTATTTTTTAGTAGTGCCGTGATGTATTGAGAGTAGGACCTAGCGAAAATAATAAAGGTAAGTCCAATTATATAGGCCACGTTATTCAAAATGTCAGCAAACATCGGTTTCTTGTATTCTTAGCTATACCGCGGAACCTGTAGGTAATGGAAAATATTTTGTATGGCACTTTTACTCAGGAGCACCCAAATATCATGGAAAATTTGAAATGGTTCGTGGAAATTTTTGGCTGTGTACCTGTGCTATTAGATACCCGTTACTCAGCTGGTCATGGAAGACCAATCTTTAACAAATATAAATTTAAAACAAGAGAGAACGCTATAGTCGGGTTGGTGTCCCGACTATCTAATAGCCGTCACTCAGCTAAAGGGAGTGCGAGGGAGATGGATATATTAAATTTTGATTGCGTATAACTTTTTAATGAATGGTCCGATTTGAAAAATTTCTACATTTTGATAGGTATAACTAAACACAACAAAATTGCATTTATGCTTATTCAAAATCTTTAAAAATGTGGGCGCCAGACACATTTTAGTATCGTCAGTGGGCGATTATGGGTGATTGTGGGCGTTAGAGGGGGCGTGGCTCTCGGCTGAAATAAACTTGCGCTGCATAGGAAGCCCAAAAATATGTGTGGGAAATCTCAACCTTCTAGCTTTTGTAGTTTCCGAGATCTCAGCGTTCATACAGACGGACAGACAGACGGGCAGACGGACAGACAGACATGGCTATATCGACTCGGCTAGTGACCCTGATCAAGAATATATATACTTTATGGGGTCGGAACATATGTACATGTTACATACTTTTGCACGAATACAATATACCCTTTTACTCTACGAGTAACGGGTATAAAAACCAAACCAAAAAAAGCACTTTCCACTCTGCCTATCACATCTTCCGTCTCTCTTTAGCGCAGAAGAATGCACTTGAAAAAAACGAATACTAGCAAAAAGAGACAAAATGCGCGCCACATTTCAAATAATTTTGATTTTGCATTAACATAATGTGAATTAGAGTGACCGCAGGAAAAAAGGACAAAAAGTTCAAATTATCCATTTGAATTCGGCGATCTTTTAGAGCTGTCAGCTTTTGTCCACCACCAGCGCTCTCTTTTGTCAGGCACCAGCAGCTGTGCTAAGCACTGCTTATGTTTTTGAGTGCAATAAATATAAATAATAATAATGCAATAAATAAATAAACATTCATACTTTTTTGGCTAAACACATACATTCTTAAAGAGTATTGTGTATATTAGAGTCTCAATGTTTGCACAACATGTGTAACGGTAATAGCGAATAGCTTTGTTTGAAAGGAGATACATTTGCCGGGAATTGCAACTGTGTACAATGTACATACATGTGGGATATGGATATATTGAGGTATTAAGCAGCCTATTTAATTTCATATGGGGACACACTGTTCAGAATTCCACAATCTCTAGCACATTCCATCAGCAAAAAACGCCAGACAGTTCTATCCCTTTTCATTCATACATACATATATATATGCTTACATACATACACACATACGCCAATGTTTTGACTCTGACCTCCCATTTCGCTAACTTTTTATACCCTTGCAGAGGGTATTATGATTTAAGTCAGAAGTTTGCAACGCAGTGAAGGAGACGTTTCCGACCCTATAAAGTATATATATTCTTGATCAGCATCACTAGACGAGTCGATCTAGCCATGTCCGTCTGTCCGTCCGTCTGTCCGTCCGTATGAACGCTGAGATCTCGGAAACTATAAAAGCTAGAGGATTGGCATTTTGCATGAAGATTTTTGGAGTTCCTACGCAGGGCAAGTTTATTTCAAAAAGGTGCCACGCCCCCTCTAACGCCTACACTAGCTTATATACGATTCTAAAAATTTAAATATTTAGGAAAAGTAAAAATGCAGTTTTTTTGTGTTTATCAATACCTATCGAAATGTAGAAGAAATTTTTTAAATCGGACCATTCGTTAAAAAGTTATTGCTGATCAAAATTTATATCGCCATCTCCCTGGCACTTCCTTTAGCCGAGTGACGGGTATTAGATAGTCGGGATACCAACCCGACTATAGCGTTCTCTCTTGTTTGGCATATTTTTAATACTATTGAGTACAGACCCTTGAAGATATCGTATATCAAAACATAAAATATTGCTATTTTTTTTCAAACCGCGATTACACAAATACCACCCGTTAAAGGCGAAAACTACCCTTCAGTTCCAGATGTCACTTTTCCCTCAGTAATCCCCAAGGGAAAACCCGAGGACAGGACATTTGTCCCTCAGAACGCGCCGAGGACGCCCCATAGAGAAAATTGTATGGGAGTCCCGCTTTTTCCTTCAGTACAACAAGAAATTATTAGACAAGGAAAGAGAGCGCAATATATAAATACCGACTGCTCTGCTGACGTCGACAGCGGCTGAGCGTTTGGCCTAAGGAATTGTCCCCGACATGGGATGCCAGAACTGAAGGGTAAGTTTGCAGATATGCTCATATACGTTTATACTAACATATTTTAATGCCCATAGGCCTGCACCTTTTAATAAAGTCCATTTTGTTGACCTGTGTTATCTAAAAATCGAAATAGGATTCAGAAGTGGACTCCGCTTGACTTACTTTGTTGCTCCATTTGAAATTTAGTTTTTTACCAAAAATGTACGTGTGCCACCACTTTTAATAACACTCATTTATAAGAAAAAAACCGTCTGTTTAATACCGTTTAAGCACACAAACACTTAGTACATAGCATCATTCTTTTAATCCAATCCAAAAAAATTACTTAGATTGCTTAAAAACTCAAATTTAAAGCACTTTAAAACTGCAAGCAAAACGTCGAAACTTAACAGTCGGAGAATTTAATTTGGAACAGCTGATTTAAGATCTGTTATGTTAACAGAGAAGCCATCTATCGGATTTCTGTAAACGTAACATTGTTAAATGGTCTTCTGTGAACACATCCTCAAAACATATTTTTTATTTTAACGACATTTCAATATTAGTAGCGTATTGAAAAAGATAGGGGAGAGGTCTGTAGGTTGGGACGGTCTGTAAGTTGAGACACTCAATTTTCTCAAAACATTTCCACTAAAAAAATTGTTTTTATTTTTTTTTTGTAGTTCTTTTTAGTGACAAAACTTTTGGGGAAAAAATTATAAGCCAGGCTCTAGCCAGATTTAAGCTGTGAGAGTCGTGTACAATTTTTCACCAAAAAAGTTTTTGTCCAGTTTTTTCAAAATTCCATTAAAAATTAATAACGTGCTTAAATTAACTTGGTAAGCGATTTAAAACATTAGTAATTTAACTGTTAACAAATTAAAAAGAAAATCAGCTTAATGTGACAGTCAGAAAAAAAGTTATAAATTTTTTCCCGAAACATCCCATTTTGTGTAAGTTGGGATACTTTGAGCGTTTAAGTTGAGACACCCGTTTTTCATACAAAAAGGCCTTAGCCCGACAGAGGTCGCATTCTGCTTAGTACATTTCTTTGATATTAGGGGAAAAGTGAATGTTCAATGAGCCGTTTCGTTTTAATTGTTATTTGGTCTAAGTTCTTAAAAAATGGATGGGAAATAATTTAAGACGAACTAGAATTGATTAAATTTACGTAAATAAATAGTTTTTAAAAGTTTGGAGTACTTTTGGTGTGAGTATTATTGACTTTTAAAAGTGTCCCAACTTACAGACCTCTTTTTCAAAATGTCGTTTTTTGACATTTTTCAAAAAAAATTATTTTTTAGTTTTCCCTAAGGAAATTTTTTTTTTTTTTTTTTTTAAAGCTAATAAACTAACCTTTCGATCAGTACCAAATGCGTGAAGTTTCATAAGTGAATGTCGAAATGGCAGATTAAAAACAAAAGGTGTTCGAACCTACAGACCTCTACCCTATTATAAAAGGTGTTTCAACCAGTACTACATTTTTTTCTTTTTTATTTTAATATCTTTTTAAATATGGTATCAAATAAATCATAAAAATTAATGAAATTTAAAGGGGTAATGAGATTTTTTGGTACTTCATGGTACATTTATGAGACTCTAACATATGAGATTCTTTTGGAGTACTTAAACTTTTACTTTCATCTGCTTCTGACTCTTAGATATCCTGTCCTGGGCGTACTGGAAAAACTTCTGGGTTATCCTGTCGAAATCGGCATCTTCCAGGGAAAATCTTTCTTTAAATCCCGCTTTAAAAAAACGATTTTGTAATATTGTGCATTATAATATAATTATTCGTATAAAAAAAAGTATTTTTTTACTACTGATTGCTAGAGTAACGCGAAACCCCCTTATACATTTGTTGGCCTCGGTTCCACGCCAAGAGTACAGCCGTGCGCGGTCGTTTCGATTCGAATATATAATTCCTCCTCTTGCGTTTTAATGACATTATTGAATTCTTTTGCTCTTCTCTTCACTTCCACCGCAAAGTTCCAGAAAGAAGGCTAAAAAACGAAGTAGAACGCACATGTGATTTTTGATTTATTTCTGTTTTTTTTTTGTTTTAAAAGCGTGTTAACTCACTCTTTGGGTCACAGCACTGAACTAAACACTCAATTAGAATTTAATTACTGATTTTGTTTATTTAATAAAACACTTTTAAACAATTTCAGCTTTTATACGACTGCACTCTGCAAGTTTCTAAGCACAAAAGAAACGAAAAGAAACGAACGATTCCGTGTGCCGAGAAACTGCGCATCAGTCAGTTACCATGGAAACAAGAAAACGGTAAAGTCTCGTAAAACTGTCGCAAACGAGCTCAAAAGTGAATGAAAACTGGACATAAGGCTGAAAAATATGTCGCCAGGTTTTTGTTTACTAAACGCTCTTTTTTGAGTACGTTTACCAACATTTTGCGATAGTTTCGCTATACTGTCGCGCCTTGGTCCGCTGGCAGTTCTAAAGGATGCACCGTGAACTAACGGGACATCTTGGATCTTGGACCCGATGCGTGCCGTGTGCAAAAGGGAAATAACGGGACACCGCCACTGCCTATAAAAGGGACGGCGCAGGCGCAGCTGGAGACAGTCAAGGAAGGACGCCGTTGAGGACCGACGCCGCAGGAGTCGACGAGGAGCAGGCAGACAGCCGGAGAGCAGCGACGCAGGAGCCGGAGAGCAGCGACGCAGACAGCCGGAGAGCAGCGACGCAGGAGCCGGAGAGCAGCGATGCAGGAGCCGGAGAGCAGAGACGCCGTCGAGGAGCGCCGCCGAGAAACGCACGCAGAGATCTTCAGCCGAGAAAGGCACGTCGCACAGTGGCGCCTTTCGGCTTCTTTTTAGTAATAAATCATTACTTTTGAACCAATAGAGATAATCGAATGATGTAAACGGGATATGATAGACAATTGTTCCAAAATGAGTGTTTGAGACAGGAAGTGGGCGTGGCAGAGGCGTACTTACAAACCGGCAAAGTCAAAATTTATAAACAAATCCATTTTTTCCGACAAAAAACATTTTGAAAATTTTTTTGTTTCTTTTTTAATGCTTTAATTTTTAAAAATTAAATTTAAAAACATTTTGTTGTAAAAAAATTAATTTTAAAAAAATTCTAAAAATAAATCAAAATTTTTTTTTTGGTATCGTTTAAATTAAACAAATTTTTAGTTCAAACATTTAAGAAAATAAAATAAAACTTAAATTTCCTAAAAAATAATAACACAGTAACGGATTTCCTGAAAAAAGGTCTTGATTTTAAAGGGTGTTTTTTTTTTAGAGGTATAGAACTTTAAGTTGGCATCACTGTTCAAGATGGCGACCGATTTAAAAGCTGTCAAGTGATTTATTCTCAGTTTGGTTTGGCAATTCATCATAAATAGACTCACGCCTGAACAACGCTTGCAAATAGTGTAATTTTATTTCGAAAGTAATGGTTCAGTGCGGAATACGTATCGCGCACTACGTCCATTTTATCGTCGACAAAATCGTCCATCAGAGCAGTTAATTCGATTAAACATGGAACGCTTTCGCACCACGTTTACTCTTATTGATAACTCGCATCCCCAGAGACGCCGTACGGTGCGTAGAGAAGAAGCTATTGCTTCTTCAAAAACGATGATGGCCAGAACGTTACAGTCAATGGTAATCGGTATAGAGCCATGATTACTAACTTTTTCATTCCTGAATTGAACAGCCATTATGTCCAGGAGCTCTGGTTCCAACAAGACGGCGCAACATGTCACACAGCTCGTGCCACAATCGATTTATTGAAAGACACGTTTGGTGACCGCCTAATTTTGGACCTGTAAATTGGCCTCCAAGATCTTGTGATTTAACTCCGCTAGACTACTTTCTGTGGGGCTATGTAAAGTCATTGGTCTATGCGGATAAGCCACAAACGCTTGACCATTTGGAAGACAACATTCGCCGTGTTATTGCCGATATACGGACGCAAATGTTGGGAAAAGTCATCGAAAATTGGACGTCCAGATTGGACTACATCCGAGCCAGCCGTGGCGGTCATATGCCAGAAATCATATATAAAATGTAATGCCACAAGATTATCTTTTGAATAAAAAAATTCATGTCAATCGAATAATCCATCGTTGTTTTATTGCAACTTAAAGTCCTATACCTCTAAAAAAAACCCGTGCACCCAAATACGACATCTGGAACTACGACTATTTAACTTCTTTTGCCTCAAACAGCTGAAATCGCAAGCAGACGCAGTTGGAACTTTCCAAAAATCAAGAAACGTTTTAGGGAAGTATATATTAGGTTGTCAAAAAAGTCCTTCGGTATTTATATTGAATTTTCAATTGCTTATAAAATTTGCTACAAAAATGCGCCGTTTTGTTCGATGATGCGTTCCCAACGAGATGCTAGCTTCATAATAATGCCCCTCTTATAGAAGCTCGCTTTCCTTTTGGCAAAAAACTCGGAGAGCCAATTTTCACAGGAATCTCTTGTGGCCAACTTCAGACTACCAAGCGCGTTCGCCATGGACAGAAGCAGGTGGTAATCACTTGGTGCGAGATTCGGACTATACGGTGGATGCAAAAGAACCTCCCAACCGAGCTCCCGGAGCTTCTGGCGCGTCACTAAAGATGTGTTTGGCCTGGCGTTGTCCTGGTGGAAGACAATTCGGCCCCTGTTGATCAAAGATGGCCTCTTCTGCATGAGTGATGCCTTTAAGCGGTCCAGTTGTTGGCAGTACAGGTCCGAATTAAGCGTTTGGCCATAGGGGAGAAACTCATAGTGGATTATTCCATGCCAATCCCACCAAACACACAGAAGAACCTTCCTGGCCGTCAATCCAGGCTTGTCCACCGTCTGGGCCGCTTCACCGCTTTTCGACCACGACCGTTCGCGCCTTACGTTATCGTAAGTGACCCACTTTTCATCGCCAGTCACCATACGCTTCAAAAACGGGTCGATTTTGTTGCGATTTAGAAGCGATTCGCATGCGTCGATACGGCCAAAGATGTTTTTTTTGCGTCAATTCGTGTGGCACCCATACATCGAGCTTCTTAGTGACTCCAAGCTTCTTCAAATGGTCTATAACGGTTTGATGACTCATGCCCAGCTCTTGACCGATGCTACGGCTGCTACTATGCCGGTCTCTTTCAACCAATTCAGCGATTTTATCGCAATTTTCGACGACAGGCCTTCCGGAGCGTGGCGCATCTTCGACCACCTCTACACCAGAACGAAAACGTTGAAACAATCGTTGTGCGGTGGAAATGGAAACTGTATCGGGTCCATAAACTGCACAAATTTTATTGGCGGCTTGAGATGCATTTTTGCCTCTATCGTAGTAGTACTGTAAAATATGCCGTATTTTCTCTTTATTTTGCTTAAAAGAAAAGACAATCAATTAAACGCGTGAAATGAGCTTTCCAAAAAGGTATATTATGACCAGATGCGACGAATAAAACAAGAACTACGCGCTTTCAGCGCCAACCAGCGAAAATATCGCAAGATATTTTTGACAATCTAATATTCTATAAAAGGAAATTTATTTTTTTTTCGAAATAATTTCGTGTGCTCAAAAAATTATTAAATTATGTAAAGGGGAAATATGGTCACACTGGTAAACAGATAAGGAAAAATTAAATAAATAAAAAAATTAAAAAAAAATAAAATAAAATTCGCACTTTTTTTTTTTTTAATTATTGTAAGCACTTGACGTTGACGTACAGCTGCGAAAAAAAATAGCACCACAAACTCAAACAAGCTTTAACTAGTCTCCCTACTTACATTTTTTAACTTTTTTAATTTTTAAAAACGGGTTTTAAATAGTAACACTAAACATAATTTGCATGTGAAACAAGAAAGGAAGGTAGTTTTGGCCAGCCAAAGCTTATATGCCCTTGCAGATCATTCCTATTTATTTACAAATCGTAAAAATGTTAAATTTCGTATTATTTTGACAATATTTTTTCTATCCTTCCTATAACAACTATAGATTATTGCCGTTCGATTTTTGTTAAATTTAATTCGGAAATATTAAAAAAAAAGTCATATCCTAGAGAAGAAGAGAATACAATAAAAACCAAAGAAACTATAATTTAATTCCTATTATTTTGCCATTAATTTTTCGATCGATCCTATAGAAGCTATTAGATATAGTCGTCCGATTTTTTTAAAATGTAAACCGAAATTCAGAAATTTATAAAAAAATAATATTCCTAAGAGAAGAAGGTTAAATGTCAAAAAACACCGAAGCTATATTTTTATACCCGTTACTCGTAGAGTAAAAAAGTATATTGTATTCGTGCAAAAGTATGTACCAGGTAGAAGGAAGCATTTCCGACCCTATACAGTAAATATATTCTTGATCAGGGTCACTAGCCGAGTCGATATAGCCATGTCCGTCTGTCCGTCCGGATGAACGCTGAGATCTCGGAAACTATAAAAGCTACAAGATTGGCATTTTGCATGCAGATTCTAGGAGTTCCTACGCAGCGCAAGTTTATTTTAAAAAGGTGCCACGCCCCTCTAACGCCCTAAATCGCTTTAAAACGATTTTAAAAATTTAAATATTTTGGAAAAGTAAAAATGCAGATTTATTGTGCTTATCAATACCTATCGAAATGTAGAAGAAAGTTTGTTAAATCGAACCATTTGTTAAAAAGTTATGCCCGATCAAAGTTTTATGTCTCCATCTCCCTCGCACTCCCTTTAGCTGAGTAACGGGTATCTGATAGTCGGGGCACCCGACTATAGCGTTCTCTCTTGTTTTTTTCAGAACCCTCTAAGAATTGGTTGATTTTAAAGTTTCAATCGCTTCATATACAACTTAGGCCTATAGCTGATTTCAGAACAATTTTAAAGTTGTATAAAAATATTCTTTTTTCTTATCCATATTTCAGCAAGCAAAATTAACCACTTCTAAAGTGGTTGGAATTTCGAAATTTTAATTTTGCAAATTTTAGGTTTTGTAAAGGCCTTATTAGAAATCTTAAAAAAAATTTCGATATCCCCCATAATTTGGGGGCTACATTTAAAATGAACTTTTCGATTTTAAAAATCTAAACCGCTGCTTCGATCAAGATGATTTTTGGATCATTAGTTATTCTATAGCCCAAAAGCTTAAGTTTAATTTTTGAAGTTTTTACATTTTTATACCCTTGCAGAGGGTATTATGATTTCAGTCAGAAGTTTTCAACGCAGTGAAGAGACGTTTCCGACCCCATAAAGTATATATATTCTTGTACAGCATCACTAGACGAGTCGATCTAGCCATGTCCGTCTGTCCGTCCGTCTGTCCGTCTGTTTCTACGCAAACTATTCTCTCAGTTTTAAAGCTATCGGGCTAAAACTTTCCCAAAAGTCTTATATCTATTGCAGGTAGTATATAAGTCGGAACGAGCCGGATCGGACAACTATATCATATAGCTACCATAGGAATAATCAGGGAAAAAAATGTAAAAAAAATTTATCTTGGGTGTTTTTTAACTTAGAACCTCCTACTTTTGGAAATGCCATTTTTTATCTAATTCTGAATTTCGAATAAAATTTTTTTTAAAATCGGACGACTATATAATATAGCTGCCATAGAAACTATCGAAAAATTAATGGGAATATAATAGGAAGTAAATTATTGCTTCGTTGACTTTTATTGTATTCTCTTCTACTCTGGGATATGAGTCTTTTTAAATGTTTTCGAATTTCGATTTTAATTTTATCAATATCGAACTACTATATCATATAGCTGTCAAAGGAACGATCGGAAAATTAGTGATTAATAGGAATTATCTGCAAAGGTATATATGCTTCGGCTGGCCGAAGCTAGCTTCCTTTCTTGTTTTAAGTATTTTTAACGAAATTATTTATATTTTCTAAGTTAATACGTTGCATTTTGTGGGAGCCTGCCGAGAGAGCGAAACCCAGAGAGCGGATGCCAAGAGAGCGACAGCCAAGAAAACTGATGAGGGGGAGGGGTAGTGCTGCGTGGAAAGGGGAGGGGAAAGGGGCAATTTAAGCTAAAATTTGTTTTGGATTTTAAAAACTTAAACTGCTGCTCCGATCAAAATGATTTTCTATCAATATTCAGTTCTGTGGATCAAATGCTTAGGTTTTGTTTTTCCAAAAGTATTTTTCACTTTGTAGCAGAAGTAAGAGACCTATTTAATTTCCGACATGGAAGAAAATAGAAAATTACTACAGATTCTGTAAGCAAAGCCAAAATGTTTCCAAATTAATTATTTATCTTAAGATTCCGACTATTAGATACCCGTTACTCAGCTAAAGGGAGTGCGAGGGAGACGGAGATATAAAACTTTGATCGGGCATAACTTTTTAAAGAATGGTCTACATTTCGATAGGTATAACTAAACACAACAAAATTGCATTAATACTTCTCCGAAATCTTTAAAAATGTGGTCGCCAGGCACATTTTAGTAACGTTTGTGGGCGATTATGGTCGTTAAAGGGGGCGTGGCGCTCGGCTGAAATAAACTTGCGCTGCGTAGGAAGCCCAAGAATATGTGTTGGTAATCCCAACTTTCTAGCTTTTGTAGTTTCCGAGATCTCAGCGCTCATACGGACGGACACGCGGATATACAGACATGGCTATATCGACTTGGCTATTGACCCTGATCAAGAATATATATACTTTATAGGTTCGGAAAAGCGTCCTTCTCCCTGTTACATACTTTTGCACGAATACAATATACCCTTTTACTCTACGAGTAACGGGTATAAAAATTATCGATCAAATGTGAAATCTAAAAATAATAAGTTACTTTGCTACTTTTGTATGGCGTGCGAATCTTTTCGTGTTTATACAAAGGTTTTCTTTTCATTTAAAACAAAAAATTTGAAAACAACAAATTTGAAACATATAAATTGGATTGATTGTAACTGATAGAAAGAATAAAAATGCACTACTTTTACTTAAATCACATTCATTTATTATATAGCTCTGCCACAAGCCTTCTGATTCTCGCTCCTGAAGGATCATCTAAAAAGGTTGAAAAAAACGCGCCAATAAGAAAGTCCTGACAACCGTACCCCAATCAAATTTTTTGCAAACGAAGTCGCTCCTACCCTTGCAGAGGGTATTATAATTTCAGTCAGATGTTTGCAACGCAGCGAAGGAGACCTTTCCGAGCACATAAAGTATTAATATTCTTGATCAGCACCAATAGGTGAGTTCATATAGCCATGTCCGTCTGTCCGTTTTTAAGCAAACTAGTCTCTCAGTTTTAAAGCTCGATGAAACTTTCCCAAAAGTCTTCATATGTCAGAACGAGCCAGATCTGACCACTATATCTTATGGCTCCCATAAGAAAATTCGAACAAATTATATGTAGGAAGTAGGCGTTTTGATTTATAACAATTTAAAACAACATTTTAAATATTTAATAATATATCTGGAGTCCCTGGAACGGCACCGATCGAGTGAGCATTAAACTATAGGTATTTATCTTATCTGCAAGGGTATATATACTTCGGATAGCCGATGTTAACTTCTTTTCTTGTTCTATGTTGATTTTACATTGTGGTTTTTGGTGTGTAGTGAAAGAATTTATTCTTGGCGGTTCCCCCATTCAAATTGTCCCTTTGGGCTGGACAAGGAGTGAATTAACAGACCGGATTCTGTCGACGGCCTCAAGGGTTCTATGGAGCTCCATTAAAAAAGAATCAACCAAGGTGGAATTTCGGCTTTATTTTGGATGGATTGCTCCTATAATGAGAACGTGAGCTTTGCTAGTTTTGTTAGGCACATGTAAACGAGGGTAGGGACCCACTCTCAATGTTAGTGCCGGCAATAAATAAGGACGTTAAGCAACCTTGAATGGTGCATTAAAGTTCATTTAAGGTTGCCCCAGACTTTTATGCTGTGGACTGCACCTTGAAGAGAGTTTTCAGGTGGCTGTTTCCCTGCAATCGCTTATTTTCGAAACGCTCAGTTAGATTGTCCCAAGCTTGGTAGTGGGGATTTGAAAACTATGGAATAAGCTTCACCACTAGTTTTTGAATTTAAATGAAATAACTATTCAACGGGCGTGAGACTCGGTTTGTCTATATATAAGGTTGTCAAAAAAGTCCTGCGGTATTTTTATTATATTATTTTTTTCTTTTTTTACATCGAGCTTTAAAGTGACTCAAAGCTTCTTCAAATGGTTTATAACGGCTTGATGACTTAAGCCAAGCTCTTGACCGATGCTACGGCTACTACTATGCCGGTTTTATCGCAATTTTCTACGACAGGCCTTCCTTCTTTGACCACCTCTGCACCAGAACGAAAACGTTTAAACCATCGTTGTGCGGTGGAAATGGAAACTGTATCGTGTCCATAAACTGCACAAATTTTATTCAGCGCCAACTAGCGAAAATACCGCAAGACTTTTTTAATATATATTTTTTTTAATTTCCATCCAAAGTTGAAAAATACTGAAAAAATTGACTTTTAGCAAATAGCGAATAACCATGAGATGCGGATATCAAACTGTTATTTGTTTTTACGTAGTTTTCACTTAATGAACACACCAATCAGGGAAACCAAACATCAAGACCGTTCGATACTTAGTGTTTGGTCATTTCATTATATTGTTTTCATTTTTAATGTTCGTTGCGATGGCTGACTATCGAAAGCTGCGAGCCCAGCTGATATCGCTAACAAATAATACCCCCAACGAGTCGGCAAGCAACGAACTTACTAAAATCACATTAAATACTAAGTTAAGAAAAATACCTATTTACGATGGTAAGAACGAAAAAGAGAGAGTTGGTAACACTAAATTAACGTAACTCTTGGAATACAGCACACACTAGGAAAAGAAGCCAGCTACTCGTTTTTTGTTTCGATTTCTGGATAAAACCCAGTGGTTCGCGAAGTTGCAATTTTAACCCTGCTCTGCGAGCAAACATTGGCGCCCCCGGGTGGACTCACTGGTTCTTATCCGGCATCTATACTTTCGGATCTGCGAATTCTGGAAAGTTCGCAAATCACCAGGAGTTACATAACAAGCACGTGGCCAAAGTGCGTTGCGCAACAAGAAGCGCATCGGCATCGCACATTGGCTGCATTTGCACTTTAACTTCATCTTTGTCGCTGGAGCGCCCGCATAGTCGGTGCGCCCTTACCCATCTCGTCATAGGAGCAACACAACTGTGGGCCCTAGCCTACATCTCGTCGTCGGAGGGAGCTCCGAATTTCAATCTTGGACTAGGAATGCACAATCGGTGCGCTCTAACGTCCATCTCGTCGGCTAGGCCCCGCAGAGCGGTGCATCCTAACCCCAAATAACCTCGTAGAGGGAGCGCACATCGTCTGCGTCCCTAACCTCAATCTCGTCGGCACCCATTGAGCGGTGTGATAACAACTTGGTCTTTCGTCGCTGGAGCACCCAAAGATTGAAGATCCCTACTAATCTCGTCGTCGGTGCGCACAATCGGTACGCCCGAAATTCCAACCTTGTCGCAGGAGAGCATCAGCGGTCTCCAACCCAACTTCGTACAGCGAGCGCACATCGGCTGCGTCCCTAACCCCAAATCGTCACCGGACAGCATCAGCATCTCGTCGCAGGAGCGACCATACAGCGATCCGCATTAACATTGACGGTGAAGTGCCTACGTAAATACATGCAAACTTTATCATAATCATTTGTACAACACATATTATAATTCATTGGGCTTTCAGTCATCAGCGCACATACACACATACGGTCTTCAATAAGCTAATTTGCCTCGTTCCTCGCGCGCTCCTTGGTTGTGTCTGACTTTTTGCCTTCCTTGTTCTATCGCGCATAGCCTAGCAGAATTCTTCAGTGCACTGTGGGCTAGAAAGTTCATTTTTTGGCCAAAAATCTGTAATTTCTTTCCTAGGACAGTTAGAAGGATGCAGTTTTTTGCGTTCTTTTCTTAAAAGATTGAACTTTCCAACGAACTAAAAGTAAAATTTCTTGGAATTTTATATGATATAGATAATCCAAACCAAAGTCGGAAAATTTTACGTACTTTTCGGTTTATTATTTTAAAAAAATAACTAGAAGACGCACTCAATCCATTTTCATTCACGATAAAGTATGAGATAAAACAAACTAAAAAAAATTGACATCACTAAAAAATATTATGTCGTTTTAGATTTATGAACCGTAAAAAACTGCAACTTTCGGAGGCTTTATCAAACAATCGATTTAAAAAAAACTTCAATTTTTTTTTTCTTGTATTTTCTTAAGATTTTTATATTCAAATTATTAAAATGTTTAATGGTAATTTGACATTTTCTGAAGTCATCACAAAAGTATACTACATTTATAAATGTTAGCACCTGCACTTGAGTCCCTAAGATGTCAACAGCAGCCACAGCTAGCGCCAGCTCAAACCCCGCTACCTGCCGTTCCAGCATTCTATTTTTACTAACCCTAGCCTATTAATCCCTTGCATGGGAGACAAATTGTATGACTCTGTACTTCTGTATATCTTAGAATCTAAGTGATGCAATGTATTTATAACTAACAAACCCCCTTGCGATACCTTCGTTTTGGTGGCCCCCTTGACTCTGAAATCATGTATATAAACCCCAGATATTCCCAAATAAAATCAGTACTCAAGCAATACTTGTGTATTCAACATCTCCGAGTTAACCCAATTTAAGTGTTGGTTTAGCAGCCTACTGTCACTAGATTATGTTCTAGGGGCAACCTAAAATTATAAAACAATAAAAAGTAATTCTACAAACCCCGACCAGTGTATGAAATTCTAGTCAACTCGGCGACTAATTTCTACACATACTTACTAAACAGATTCTCGATCAACTTGGCGATCGAATCATCTAGATTTTTTATGTTATCTAAAATCTGTTTTATCATTTGATTAACAGAAAAGATAACTAGGGAAATCTGGCTCGAATAAAAATCCGACCGTTTTCCCGAACAACTTGAACATTTGTGTTTGAAGGAGTAACTTATCAACTTGGCGATCTGTTACGAAATTATTGGAAGTCAACTTGGCGACTCCAATATTTAAAAAATTTATAAGTAGAAGTAGTCAACTTGGCGATTCTTCTTACTTAATTAACAACAAAAAATAAATCCGATTTACTGGAGTCAACTTGGCGATTCCCAGGATAATCGTCGATTTTAATCTCAAATTTAAAGTAGTCAACTGGCGACTCTTTATACATATATTTATTTATTAAATCTCAAACTTAAAGTAGTCAACTGGCGACTCTTTATACATATATTTATTTATTCAAAAATAAATCTGATTTACTGGAGTCAACTTGGCGATTCCCAGGATAATCATCGATTTAAAATCAAAAATTCAAGTAGTCAACAAGGCGACATTGAAAAATATACTATTTTATATACAAATGGTTTTAATAAAATAAAAATTTTAAAAATAAAACAATTGGCTATATTTTCTTATCCACAAAACCTTACGTGTCTTTGACCACTAAATCGGTTGCGAGTAGAAGCGTATCCAGCTTAATTTAAGCAAATAAATTAACTTCCCACGGGTCAGACACGTTAGTAAGGAAAAAATGGAGGTTGAAAAACTGATTGCCATTCAAAGCCAAATTGGTGAAGAGATCCAAGTTGTGCTTAGAAACATTAAAAAGGATTCTCACACAAGAAAGGAAAAGGCTACGTATTTCGAAGATAGGAAACGACAAATTGAAGATCTGTGGAAATCGTTCGAAAAAGGAAATAAGAAATGAAGAATCTAAAGGTGCTGCAGTATCGCATGAATATTTCGAAAAGAATTATTATGAGCAAATGAAATTAATTGTTCATAAGGCTATGGAAGAATTCAATGCTAAAATTCTGCAATTTCCGACGTTAGAAGCCACGTCAGATGAGGTGGAACAAATCAAAAAATTGATAAGACACCAAGCAGCGGTTCTGGATTCGATGTCTCGAACTATGAATCAAATATGTCCAGACAATAAATTTACCTATAAAGCGGTAATCGACAATTTATGGAAACAAATTGAAAGTCTGCATTTTGAAATCCATAAATTATGTATAGAACCTGAAAAGGCAGGTTACAGTATGGAACGATTTATCTCCGCTGAAAAGGCAATGCTACAATTTTGCCAACCATCAACTGATACAGTTTCAATAGCCACTAATCATGCGGTATCTTCGATTTCATCAATTCAATTGCCAAAGGTTTCCATTCCAAAATTTGATGGTAACTATTTAAAATGGCAACAATTCCATGACATTTTCTATAAAATGGTTCATGAATCAGCGATACCAAAAATACAAAAAATGTGGTATCTGTCTGGAGAAGCAGAAAGATTAGTAAGGCATTTAGAGTTAACAGAAATTAACTACGACACTGCCTGGACAATGCTGAAAGAACGTTTTAATAATAAGCGTGTGCTGTCTACCCCAATATTTGAAAAACTCTTTGATCATCCTAATGTGTCAAATGATTCTCAATCAATAAAAAATCTGCATAACAATGTTAATGAATCATTGCAAGCATTAAGAAATATGGGAATTATGACTGACACATGGGATCCGGTTCTAATTTTTCATATGACAAGAAAATTAGACCGAATTACTCATACTCTTTATGAGCAAACAATAGTAGACACAAGGGAAATTCAAACAATAAAAGAATTTCTTGCGTTTCTAGAACAACGATTTCTGGCACTTGAAGCCATCGGTGGAAAGGCGCATAAGGAAAAACATAGAACAAGTGCCTCTGCAACAGCAAGTTCATTCGCTTGCCTGTTTTGTCAGAAAGGGCATAGCATATACAAATGCGATAAATTTAAGGAAACTTCTCCTGCTGAAAGGCTGTCTTGGGTCCAGCGAAAGAAATTGTGTGTCAATTGCTTAAAGGCAGATCACATGTCCAAACAATGCATGTCTAAATATACATGCATGAAATGTAACAAAAAACACAATACGTTGTTACATTTAAGTAACGGAAAATCGAATACTGAAAAGTACACACTGTTAGCAACGGCTAGAGTGACAGTACAAGGAACGAATCGTCGTGAAGGAGACTTTCGAGCGCTCCTCGATTCCGGTTCTCAAATCAATTTAATCTCGGATTGGTAAAGCGGTTATCATTAAAACTCTCCCCAACAAATTTATGGATTGAGGGAATTGGAGGCCATCCGCGAATAAGCTAAGGACGCGTCAGTGTGTTAATCAAATCAAAACATAGTTACTTCGAAACAAGAGTTGAAGCCTTCGTTCTTCCGCACATGGTGGCAGATCAACCCACTGAACAATTAAAAATAACCGATCTAAAAATATCGAAAAACATTAATCTTGCGGATCCCAATTTTGATCGATCAGGAAAAATTGAAAATCGAATTCTACAAAATACTGAATTGGGTTGGATCGTTGCTGGAAAGGTTAATATGAGTGCAAAAATGCCACAGAACTGCATGGTAGTTTCCTCAGCCGAGGAAGCGAAATCATCGTTGGAAAGGTTTTGGAAGTTGGACCAATTAGAGCCAATTAGAAAATACAGGACTCCAGAAGAAAGGCACTGCGAAAAGCACTTTATTAATAATCTTCAGCACGCACAAGATGTCAGATTAATAGTCAAATTACCGTTTTCTGAAGATCCTTCAGCCGTGGGCAAGTCTTGCGATATCGCTACAAGGCGCTTCTATTCATTGGAAAAAAGGACCTGTCCAGAAATTAAGAGGATGTACAATGAATTTATGGCAGAATATGAAAAACTCGGCCATTTGAAGCAAGTGATGCCGGAACAAATACCGAAGGCTCACTACTTCATCCCTCATCATTGTGTTCTAAAACCAGAGAGCACTTCTACGAAATTACGAGTAGTCTTTGATGCCTCCTGTAAAACGTCTTCAGGAAAATCGTTGAATGATGTGCTGCATCCAGGACCAGTTGTTCAGAGTGATCTGTTCTCTATATTATTGAGATTCAGAACTCACAAATATGTCTTTACTGCAGACATCGAAAAAATGTATCGCCAAGTATGTTTGAATCCAAATGATCAATTTAACCAAATGATTGTTTGGCGATATGATTCAAATGAACCAATAAAATATTATAGGTTAAAGACGGTGACATATGGCACAACATCAGCTCCGTTCCTGGCCACTAAATGCTTGGAACATTTAGCCAGCATTAACTCTGAAAAATGGCCACTAGGAGCAGCCGCATTAAAAAACGATTTCTACGTGGATGATTGCCTAACCGGAGCAGACACGATACAGGACGCAGCAAGGATTCAACAAGGACTAAATAAAATTTTGCTGCCGTGCGGATTCAAACTAAGAAAATGGTGCTCTAATACACACCAACTATTAAAAGGATTCCTACCTGAAGACGTCGTCAGCACCATAAATCTGGGTGCAGCTTTAGAACATACCAGTGTAAAAACACTGGGAATTATATGGACTCCAAAGGACGATCATTTGTGTGGCAGAGCTCAAGAGCAAAAAACTCAGAGCATTACCAAAAGAGTGGTAGCCTCTGAGGTCGGTCAAATTTTCGATCCTCTTGGCCTGTTTTCACCAGTGACAATAAGGGCCAAAATATTTCTGCAAACCCTGTCACTTCAACAACTGGATTGGGATACGGAAATATCAGATTCCCTAAAGGAAAGGTGGGAGGCCATCAGACAGGATCTGCAACATTTAAACAAAATGAAAATTCCACGTCACATTTATGATGGGAAAGTCCCACAAAAACAGGAGCTACACATATTCGTGGATGCTTCTGAGAGGGCATTTGGTGCAGCTGTTTACGTAAGAGCCATTTATAAATACAAACAAACAACTGTACGTTTGTTGTGCGCTAAGTCAAGAGTAGCGCCTCTAGAAAAACAAACCCTACCACGGTTGGAGTTGTGCGCGGCTGTTCTAGGAGCCGAACTAGAGCCCTGCATGGGTATACAAAATGGGTTATTTGGGTACCCAAACTAAATTTCAGGTCAAGTAGGTCAGGCTTTATTTTAAAATATTACCTACCCAACCTGACCCCAAAATTTTCAGGTCGTTTGGGTTTGGGTAATTTTTACCCATTTACCCAAATACCCAAACCCAAACGACCCAAGTCAAATGGGTTTCAAGTAGATCAGTTCGGGTTTAGGTTACCCAAATAACTTTTATAAAAAATCAATTTTTAAATAAGACCATGATCAGAGTTTTCACAGGTCATCGATCCGTCGCGAATTCTTAAGGCCAAGATGGTTATTTTTGTATAATATTTAAAATTAAAGGATACGATATATTGAAATTTGTTTCAAATTCTTCCGCCCATGCGAATTCGTGTGGTCTTTAAATATTACAAATGTATGATCCACAAAAACATATTCTCTTGATCTAAAGAATTCGCGGTTTTTGAAAAATCAATATAGAATATATCATTAGGTTTCTTTAGTTAAATTATGTATGATCCAGACAAATAAATCCTCTTGTTCCTAAGAATTCGCGGTCTTTGAAAAATCGATGTAGAATAAATCATTAGGTTTCTTTAGTTAAGTTATGTATGATCCACACAAATATATCCTCTTAGTCCTAAGAACTCGCGGTTTTGACTTGTGCAGGGCTCTAAGCCGAACTAGCCGACAAAGTCAAAAAGGATCTAAGACTTAACACAGAATCCTTTAAAACATATTACTGGACAGATTCAACAATAGTGCTTTGTTGGATCAATGCAAAGGCATCGAATTTCCATACATTCCACTATGGTCCGAGCGGCCGATTTTTTGGCATAAAGTCGAAATTTTTATGTTAATGTTTTGTATTTTGGATTTTAAATTCTTAAAGTTAATAGATCATACATATACAAACTTAAAAAAAAGATTTAAAAGCTTCACTAACGCTTTTTAAGAGCTTTCAAAAGTACACAATCGATCAGCTGCTTAGGACTAAGAAATTGGCGCGAGAATATTTTCTTTACGTTTGTGCAAAAAAAAATATCTTTTCTGTCCGGACTAAACTAAATAAATTATGGAAATGGAAGATCAAGGTATGTATGTTTAGTGTGTATAGTACATTTATGTGTAATCTTAGTCGTCGACATGTGTTTAATGTCCAATTTATGTGTATTTTTATAGATACTTGACATTTTTTGGGTTTGTCTTGGCTAAGTGGTCTTCGAATTGTACTCTCATCGAACAACAGGTCGATCCTCATTGGCGAAGACACCGATACAAAAACGTTGGGTCTTACTTAGAGTCCAAATCAGGATACATTCAAATTCAACGCCCAGAAGTTGCAGCTTGAAGACCCACCCACTAAGCGATCCATGCTTTCATTTGCAGCGCCGTTGCTCGATCCATTTGCCCTGTCGTTACCCTTGCAAAAATTTTTATTCAGAAATTATGGTCGCTACAAATTGGATGGGACGACGAGATACCCGCCGACGTACTGCATCGCTGGAAGACAGTGTCATCATGCTTTGCAGATTTAGAAACGTTAAAAATCCCTCGACATGTCGGTATTCAGATAGGTGGCTCTTATCAAATCCACGGGTTTGCGGACGCGTCAGAGGATGCCTACGGTTGTTGTTTGTACGTGTACTCATCTGTCGAAGCTTAAAACATTCGTCGCAAATAGGATTTCGGCTATTCACGAGCTGGCTCCAACTGCAGTCTGGCGACACGTCCCGACTAACTTCAATCCAGCGGACCTACCCTCACGGGGAAGTACGGTCAAAGATCTTGATACGTCCCTTTGGTTCGAAGGCCCTTCGTTTTTGTCTATGGACTCGACCCATTGGTCAGTTAACCCACACTTGGTTAACATGCCCCTCGAAAGCCAACTGGAAATGAAACCGCCAGCAATCGCTCATATGGTTGCTGTTGTTTCTAATCATCCTTTGCTACAGGTATTCAATAATTCGTCTTCCTATGTGAAGGTCTTGAGAATTACAACATTTATCTTTCGTTTTGTATACGGCAGGACCTGGAACTTGTGGAACGAGCACGTAGTATCAGGTGCAAAACTTAGTTTTTCATTTTCTATTATCGCGCAGGCTGTTCAGCGCGAATCGTTTGCAGTCGAGTTTAAGAAACTAAAGAACAATATGCCATCACCTAATTCTTACCAAAACCTCAGTACATTTATCAGCAATGAAAGTTTTGGAACTCGTACTTTCACCTTGGTGCGAGTAGGCGGTCGACTAGCGCACGCGGATCTAGAACCCAGTGCCAAATTCCCGATATTAATGCCCAAAGGGAATCGTTTTGTAAAATTATATATCGAGCACCTGCACTACGCTAATTGCCACGCAGGACCGCGCGCGCTAGTCGGCCTGCTTCGGCAGACAATTTGGTTGATCAATGCACGACGCGAGTGCAGTGCTGTTGTGCGACGATGCACGCACTGTTTCCGATATAAGCCACGGTTAATGTCGCAAATAATGGGAAATCTGCCTTTTTACCGTGTCAGAGTCAGTCGACCTTTTAGAATAAGCGAAGTCGATCTGTTCGGTCCAATCAAGGTGTCGCTAGGAGTGCTTGGCAAGGCAGCTCTAAAAATGTATGTCGCAGTCTTCATATGTTTTTCCACGAAAGCCGTTCACCTAGAACTGTTGAAAGATCTAACTTCTAACTCATTCATCCTCTGTCTTAGCAGATTTATTGGACGGCGCGGCCCGCTCGAACGACTGTATTGCGACAATGCAACTAATTTTGTCGGTTCCACAAGGATGCTTGAAGAAAATGCCTCCGATGTCCGGACGTATCGCAACACATTGGGAACGTACGGCGTCCATCACCAGGTTGAGTTCGTGTTCATTCCGCCCCGGGCCCCATATTTTGGAGGCCTATGAGAGGCGGCCGTCACGTCCGCTAAGAATCTGTTTTTGAAGTCCGTCGGAAATGCCTTGCTCAAGGAGCACGAAGTTCAAACGATCTTAGTTGAAGTGCAAGCGGTATTGAATTCGCGTCCGCTGGTAGTTGACAGCAACATCCCCAACGACGGAGAGGCAATAACTCCAGCCCACTTTCTGGTAGGCACCACGAACGCTGCGCTACCCCCAGGATCGGTTCCTCCTCATCCGGAGGATGACTTAACGCACCTTCAACGCTGGCACCTTATATCAGCCATTAAACAACGGTTTTGGCAAAACTGGTCCCGTGACTATATTGCGGGACTGCAGCAAAGAGTCATGTGGACAAAGGAATCGGCCAACCTTCGACCAGGAACTATCGTCGTCATCAAAGAAGACAGCCACAGAAGTGGCTGTTAGGCAGAGTCACAGAGGTAACGCAAGGAGCGGATGGAAAGGTTCGCGTTGCTCTAGTAGACACCAAACAAGGCGTGTACAAACGATCAGTACACCGTCTAGCACTCTACCAATTGATTGAAGGCTTGCAGCGCTTCAACGCGGGCGATGTTTGATCATTTCATTATATTCTTTTTATTTATGTTCGTTGCGATGCCTGACTATCGAAAGCTGCGAGCAGGGGCGCAGCCCAGCTGATATCGCTAATAAATAATACCCCCAACGAGTCGGCAAGCCACGAACATACTAAAATTACATAAAATACTAAGTTAAGAAAAATACCTATGTACGATGGCAAGAACGGAAAAGAGAGAGTTGGTAACACTAAGTTAACGAAACTCTTGGAATAAAGCACACACTTGGAGAAGAAGCCGGCTACACGTTTTTTTTGTTGTTTCGATTTCTGGATAAACCCAGTGGGTTCGCGAAGTTGCAATTTAACCCTGCTCTGCGAGCAAACAGGGTTCTTTTAAACACCTATAAATTAAAAAAAAAAACATTAAAAAACCATTTTTTGTTTTTAAAAACGAAATTTTTTTTAAAAAAATTTGGACCGTGGAGACCGTTTTTTTGACCAAATTCGTAATTATTGCATCAAAATATATGAAGAACATAAGCTTTCATTTTAGAATTCTTGTATTTAATAAATAAAACGTGCAATTGATTTGATAAAATTTTTTTCTGGTATGTTAAAGCAACATATTAACGGTACTGTGCGGTGTGAATTTTAAATGAGCAGCCTGTGATGTCCTCTCCTATTAAAATTTAAAAATTTGGAAAAATAGAAAATATCGATATATCGATATTTTAAATTGATATTTTCAAATATCATTAATCATATTTTTTCAAAAACCAAATATCATCGATACGATATTTTTTAAAAGAAGGTGAGGCTCCCGCGGAACTGCCGCAAAGCTTTACTTCGCGGGGCGGAAGGCGGTCAGGGTGCCGCTCCTCATCTGGATCCGGAGCGTCGTTGTTCTCGACGCCTCAGGTCCCTAATGATGACTGCTGCCATATGGGCAACAGCGTCCCATTTGGTTGCGCTGTCCAGCATGCACTCAATAGCATTGTCCGCCGTTATCGGACAATTCGTCGCCGCTTCCGCAACTGCTCGATCTCTTCCATAGAGGGGTCATACAAATAGAGCATGCTCCGCGTCCTCGCTGGTGGTATTGCCGCAAACGTCGCATTAGGGGTCACGTTCGTGCTTAAACCGCCACAGGTACTCCTTAAAGCAACCGTGCCCCGTTATCATCTGCGCCGTGTAAAAATCCACCTGCCCATGCCTCCTGTTTAGCCAGGGAGCTATATTAGGGATCAGCTTGTGCGTCCATCGTCCGGTTCTCGCGGTGTCCCATCTCTCCTGCCAAAGTTCGACAGTCCTGGCCCGCTGAATCCTCTCACCCGAGACTCCAGTCCTTCGTTCTGCCGCTAGAAGGTCTATCGGAATTGTTCCCGCTACCACTAGGGCGGCTTCCTCGGACACTGTGCAGAAGCAGCATGATATCCGCAGTGCGCATCGTCGATAGACTGCCTTGCATTGTCTGATGTATGTTTGGCACTTCGCTACATCGGCCTAGATAGGCGCGGCGTACAATATCGTCGAGGTTATCACGGTGGCTATAAGGCGCCGGCTGTGCTGCTTTGGTCCTTTCGTGTTAGCCATCATCCTTGAGATGGCTGCTGTCGCCTTGGACGCTTTGGCTGCTACATATTCCAAGTGATGCTTGTATGTCAGCCTGTGGTCGATCAGAACCCCGAGGTACTTGATCGCTGGGATGGACTCGATTGTTGCTGCGCCGGCTCGGAACCGTACCTTCTCGACGACTTTTCTGCTGCTTATGAGCACCGCCTGCAACCGTGCAGCCACCGGGTAACGTCAGCCTAAGGATCCCGTCGTACATGACGTTCCATAGGATGGGTCCCAGTACCGAGCCTTGGGGTACGCCTCCGGTCACCTGGTGTTCGTGTACTCTAGCATCGGAGCTGTAAATTAGTACGCGATCCCGGAAATAGTCGGCTATCACCTGCGTCAGGTAGTCCGAAATCCCTTTGCGCTGAAGCGCGCGGAGCAGAAGTTCCCAGTTGGCCGAATTAAAGGCGTTTTTTTAGGTCTAGGGTGCAGATCAGGCAGTACTTTTTTGCGCCACCCCGCCACCTTTCTCCTTCTATGGCGTTCGCAGCCAGTTGTGTCACCTCTCGAATGGCGTCAACAGTGCTACGCTTCTTCCGGAAGCCGTGCTGGTGGTCGGACAGAGCGTTGCGTTCTTCGAGCTCCTTCTCCAGTTTGTTGCAGATGATGCGCTCGAAGATTTTGCTTACTGTATTAAGCATACATAGGGGTCTGTATGAAGATGGGTCCTCGTTCTGCTTCCCTGGTTTCGGAATAAGCACGAGTCTTTGCCGCTTCCAGCTCGTGGGGAAAACGCGTTCGCAGAGGCACTTATTGTACATCTGTACGAAGAGATTCGTGTGGGATGCGACAATGGCATGCAGTGCGGCGTTGGGGATTCCATCTGGACCAGGGGCTTTGGTTTTCTTCATAGTGGCCAGGGCGTCCAGGACTTCCGCTTCGCTAGTTAGCACCGTTCCTCCTGTGTACACGTGAGGTGGTACGAGTGGAGTCTGAGCGGGAAACAGGGTAGACACTATTGCGGCTAGTTGTACCGGACAAGTTGGGGTCGGCTGCCTGTTTAGCTTTCCCATGACCATCCTGTAAGCAGATCCAAAAGGTTCGGAGTCAGCCGCGTCGCACAGTTCCTGAAAGCACCTGGCTTTGCTAGCTTTTATGGCATACTTCAGTGCCTTTTTCATCGCTCTGTAGTGTATTTCGCTTGCTTCCTGTGTAGGGCGACCTCTGCTTCTCTGGCATCTGCGCCTTGCAGACAAGCACTCTCTCCTGGCTTTGGCTATCTCCTCGTTCCACCATGGGACCGGTCGCCTTGCATTTCCACCTCTCGTGGCCGTTTCCATCGCAGCATCGCACGCATATTTAACCCTGGCCGCTACAGTCTCGGCGCAGGTATTTGCGTCGCCATCTGAGCTGGTATCGTCCATGCGTGATAAAAGCACATCGACGTTCAGGGTGTGAACTCTGTAGAGAGTTTGCCGGCTAGTTGGAGCGGGGGAGCTGTTCACCGTCTCCGTGATGATCGCTGCATGGTCGCTATGGGTGTACAGGTCCGTGACTCTCCAGGCGCAGTTTCTGGCCAGCTCGGGGCTGGCGAAGGTCAGGTCGATGATTGACTCCCGACCAGCCTTGCTAAAGGTGGACGTGTTCCCTTCGTTAAGTAGGCAGACATCCAGCGGAGCCATGGCGTCGAGGAGTATGGTTCCTCGCGGCGTCGTTTTATCGCTGCCCCATGCAGTAGACCACGCGTTGAAGTCGCCTGCAATTAGGACAGGAGATCTTCCGCGCGCGTCCTGAGCGATTTCGTGCACTATGTTCCTGAAGTCGTCTACATGTACGCTCGGGGCTATGTAGCAACTGTATAAGGTTACCTCCAGGATTTTCGCCCTAGCGTAGCCAGGCCTAGACGCCCTTTGTGACATGTGTCCCGGGTGCTGCCCACAACTCCATATGGCTGCGCCTGTATCCGTGCTCTGTTGCCAGACACCATCTGAATTTGTCTTGTACGGCTCGCTAATAATAGCAATATCGACTCGCTGGTCGATTACCGTCTGCGAGAGCAGGTCTTGTGCTGCTCTGCAGTGGTTCAAGTTAAGCTGGAGGAACTTAACCATGCTGCAGATTCTTCAAGGCCTTCCGGTACTCTGGGCACATCCTGCTCAGAGTCGGCTTGATGTGCGCCGACGCCATGGTTAAGGAGAAGAGGATTGGGATGATTTTGGACCTGTGGAATGAATTCGGAGCTATATATTTGTTCATGACAAGGTTGCCCACCACCAACGGAAATTAACTTAACCTGAAAAAAATATTTTATCAGCTATGCTTAAAGCTAGTAAACTTTGTGCCAAGTTGCAAAAAGTAAAAAGAGAAGGTAAAAAACTTTATTTTATTTGATGTTGTCTTTGTGGACCACCCTCCCCTTTATGAGGACTGTGCACGCTTCCACAATCTTCTCTTCACACAATGGTGAGAATTTGTTGCCTAGCCGCCTGTTGGATTTTTCCAGGACTTTTTCACCAACTTTGAACACCCTGTTCTGTTGGGCAGCATTTTCCCTGTTCCTGAGCTTGTCCTGGGCGATTTTTATCTTATCCTGAATCTCATACTGTGGTTGATCCGACTGTGTTTGAATTACGTTGGCTGGCCTCTTGTCGATAACCGAATGGATAGATTTATTGTATCTGGCTGTGGAAACGTTCCACTTGTCTGTTTGAGACACTTTGGAGGGGCGGTGCATTCGAGATGCTCACGCCGAAATGGTTTTCCAGCATGGACAAAATGGTGTGCGAATTCAACGATGGTTCGTTGTCACAATATATGACCTTGGCCTTCGGGAAAACATTCAAGAGTTGTAGCAGTGCTGGTTTAATGTCCCCATCGCAAATTTTGAAAATTTGTCAATAGATGTAAGAAAATATTTTTATCCGTTGAGAAGATGTCTATGTGTAATATTTCCCCAACCTGGGACGGGATTGGTATTTCCCCAAGCTCCTGCTTTTTGGGATGCCTGTCATATTTAGCTATAGCACATGTTTTGCAGTTAGCGTCGATTTCGCTAGCTAGCTTGGCCATTTTCGGGATATAGTACTCGGAGTGTACCTGCTTTACATTTTCTTGGGCCGACCTGTGAGCCCTGTTGTGTTCAGAGGACTGAATTTCTCGTATCTCCGGGACTGCAAAAATGTCCGTTACACGATTTTTACAATACCAAAATTTAGTGCCTGGAAATTGGCGTACCAGTTGGTCCTGTATCATTGCCAGTGTGTGCGAATCGCAATGGATGGCGTTTACGCCCTTAGGAACAATTAAATCTGCGAGCTCATTGAGTAATGACTCTTTGCAGGAGAAGCTGATCGCATGCCGTCTCTTGTTTCCAAAGAGGACAAAGCTGCGTTTTTGCGGAAAGCGAGCTTCCTCCAGAGTTATCTGGTTTTGGAAGCAATTCAAGGGCTTATCCGTTGCCTCAATTGTGTGGGTCAGTGACAGCTCAGTGTGAATCGTGGCCGCACTTGAAAAAGCTTCTTCCTTAGGAACAATTAAATCTGCGAGCTCATTGAGTAATGACTCTTTGCAGAAGAAGCTGATCGCATGCCGTCTCTTGTTTCCAAAGAGGACAAAGCTGCGTTTTTGCGGAAAGCGAGCTTCCTCCAGAGTTATCTGGTTTTGGAAGCAATTCAAGGGCTTATCCGTTGCCTCAATTGTGTGGGTCAGTGACAGCTCAGTGTTAATCGTGGCCGCACTTGAAAAAGCTTCTTCCTCTCCCAGAACGTTAAGTTGCTGTCTTGAGAGGGCATCCGCAACGAGGTTTTCCTTGCCGGGCTTGTAAAAAATTTTGGCGCCGGACTCGTCGATGCGAGCTTTTCACCGTTTGATCTTTGCATTCGAATTGGATTCCGATACCGCGAAGGTCAGTGGTTGATGGTCAGTAAAGATGTTGATATCTTTCACTGCATATAGATAGTGACGTAATTTGGCCAATCCCCAAACTATTGCTAGCAGCTCCCTTTCATTGGTGGCATAATTGATCTCTCTGTCCTTTAGGGTTCTCGAGATCATGGTAATGGGCCGTCCCTCTTGAGTTAGGACTGCGCCAATGCCGTAAGCTGAGGCATCTGTCGTTAGATCGAATGCTTTTTTATAGTTGGGATACCTGAGGATGACCTTCTCGGAAGCTAGAATGTTACGCAGCTTGTGAAAAGCTAGCCGTTGCGGCTCGCTGAACTGCACCTGGATATTTTTCGACCTCTGTCTGCTGACACTACCGAATTCCCCTTTCGGGATGTCTGAAATGGGCCGAGCTATGGACGCTAAATCTTTAATAAAGCATCGATAGTAGCAGGCCAGGCCAAAAAATGATCTAACTTCGAACACGTTTTTGGGTTCAGAGAATTCCTGAATGACCTTCGTTCTTTCTGGGTCAGTGGTAGCCCCGTTGCTGGTGACTATAAAACCCAAGAAGCTAACGCTTTTTTTGAAGAATTTAGATGTTTCAGTTGATAACCTCATATTAGCATCGTAAAGGC
>JBAMCJ010005254.1:0-161192 GCA_037075205.1 Drosophila prostipennis | reverse complement strand
AGTGTAGGAACAGTTTATTTCGCACTTCGCGATGGTAGTCGATTTATTAGGGAAAGAAACCAGCCGAGTATCATTAGGTATAGCCCTTTTAATATTAATACTGATAGGCCGAACTATTTTAGAGCATTAGTGATGATATATTCTCCATGGAGTGATAAACAGGTACACTCAGAAAAAAAATCGCCCTACATTTTAGAAAATCGCCATACTTTGAAAATTGCCTTGAAATTCAGAAAAAATTTCTATTTTTCTAAAAAATAAGAAAAACTTACCCTGATTAGATTAACTCCTCTCGTTATCCACTTTTGGAGAAATGTTCAGTTATTTAGAAATTTTTCTTTGAATCTAAGAAAAAATCGCCCTATATTTTAGGAAATTGGCCCAATCGGTACGCTTATATTCGGAAGCGTGAGTTCAATCCCACGTCGAGGCGGACATTTTTTTCCTCTTTTTATTTTTTTTTAATTGGGTTGGCAAGAAAGTCATGTCGTTTTTTTTAATAATCGTTTTTAATCTAATTTATTTACGACTAATCGAGCTCCCGGGTCACACTTTTTAGTATCGTTTTAAAGCCTATTGTATTAGGTACTATCGATGAAAATTTGAAATGAAGGATCAAAGTGAGCATTTTCGGCATATTTTGCTTTATTACTTCCGAAAAGGAAAAAAAGCGGTCGAAGCTCGCGAAAAATTGTGCGAAGTGTATGGTAAAGATGCCATGAGTGATCGCCAATGTCAGCGCTGGTTTGCCAAATTCAGGCTTGGAGATTTTGGAGTTAAAGATGCCACACGTTCTGGTCGACCATCGGCCGTTTTTGACGAACAAATTCAGGCTTTGCTGGATGAAAACCGGCGTTATTCAACGCGGGAGATGTCAGAGAAGCTCAATTTGGCGGAAAAAATCAAAGAAAAGGAGCCGGCCACTTGTCGCGATTCTTTGCTGGAAAAGACCAAAAGTTCTTCGAGCGCGGAGACAGAATGGTGGAGTCGGCATAACTCCCGATTCCCCGATTTTTTTTTTCTTCTGAGTGTAGAGTTATTTCAGAGAAATTGTGAGAAGTTTTATCTTGAGCACGAGGAGGCTATTAAAGACAACTTGTATAATGCCATAGACAGTTTAGAAGAAGCGCTTAGACGGGCCATGTAGGCTTAGGAAAGTAGCGAGGAAAATATAGATGAGGAGGCCGCAGTTAATGAGGAGTTTAGGGCCTTAGCTTTTCCAGAAATATCTTCTCAAATCAATGTTTTAAACTTAGACGACCGTGTTCAGGAAGTAGATCCGGATAGCAATATCCGCATAATAAAGCTACCGTCAATTATATCCCCTGAAAAATAAGCCACCTTAGTTAGGTCTCTTAATTTAAAGCAAAAAACTTTCCTTACGCATGTCTTGCACTAGTTTCCATGAGTTCGTAGGAGGCGGAGCAGGTGTCGGCAAGAGTATTCTTATATCCACCTTATTTCAGTCCCTTTTCAAGGAGTATAATGGTAGAGTAGGATGCGACCCAACTTCTGTTAAAACACTGCTGTGTGCTCCCACAGGCAAAGCTGCTTTTGGAATCAGAGGCTCTCTATCCCTGTAAATCAGGCTGGGTCTGCATTTAGGAGTTTAAGCCCTGATCTGTTAAATACCCTGCGTTCAAGATTTATTGATCTTAAAGTTCTTATTATAGACGAGATTTCTATGGTCGGCGCAACAATGTTTTCCCATCTGGACTCGCCTTAAGCAAATTTTCTCCAACGTTGATACTCCCTTCGGAGGCATTTTGGTCATCGTGTTCGGCGATCGTAGGCAATTGCGGCCAGTTTGTGATCGTTGGATTTTCCAGCCGCCGTCGCACGATCCATACAGCGCTATATTTGGATCCCACCTCTGGAGTCCTTTTAGGTTTTTCGAGCTCACAGAAATAATGCGACAGCCGTTGACCAGCCGTTTGCAATAGCATTCAACAACGTGGCGTCCGGCCAAATGTCGTCTGACGATATTAGCCTACTTAGACATCGTATTTCCGAAGAAAGTGCGATTCCAAAAGACGCCATTCACCTTTTTTCAAGCAATCAGGACACAGACCCGTACAATAGGGAGAAGCTAAACTCGATTCCCACTGATCAGTTCATCTCATAACAGTATAGGAGTAGCTGCACGGTCAAAGTGCAGTCATCGCCAAGAGGCTTCATAGACCCCAGTAGTTAAGATAATAAAAAGCTTTCAGATTAATTCTAACCAGGCCACAACCATTGACCGAAAGCAGTTTCCAGTGGTACCTGCTGAAGCAATAACTATTCACAAAGGTCAAGGCTCTACGTACAGCAAAGTTGTGGTTTACACTAGTCCTAGCATGCAGAGAGCTGCGCTGTACGTAGCCTGTAGCAGAGCCACAAGTGCAGCAGGTCTCTATATTATTGGACATTTCGTCCCCCCAACACCGCCCAGGGACCGGCTTCCGAGGAAGAGCTCCGAGAACTGCGTTCAGCCAATTTACTGAGTACCCATTTCGATTGTTTACTCAATAGTCTGAACCTTCATGTCTTTTTCCATAATACGGAGGGCTTGCACTGCTACATTAGCGATGTGTGTTCCGATCAGCTAATGCTTAAGTCTTCTATTCTGTGCTTCGTTGAGGCTTCCACAAATTCCAAAAATTATTACACTCGTCATTAAATAGACTTTCTAATATTTTCTCATTCGGCCCGCCCTAGCAAACTATTCCACCCTTTTTCCCTTCACAGGTATTTTCTTTGCAGCGTGCCGAATGAGAAAATATTAGAAAGACTATTTAATGACGAGTGTAATAATTTTTCGTCACAAATGTTGATATCAGAACTTTTGTATGTTGAAGGTGCGATCGTCACTAGTTTTTTACCTCGTTAAGGGTTGTTTTTTTTATATCAGAAGTTTTTGTTTGTTTACATTTGCTCTGATAGGAGCTAATATATGGGTCATTCCACGTGAAACGTGACAGGCCAATTTGGGTCAAATCTCAGAATCAAGCGAAACTTTTTTTTTTCGATAGAGGATTGAAATATAAGGATCGTTTTTTTTTTGTTTTTACTCTTACCGTTTATTTTTAAAAAATATTTTTCTAATTAAGCTCCGATTTTTAAGTTATGCAGCACTTGAGACTCGTTTGAGTTATTTTAATATTTGGTATGCCACTTTGTGGCATATCTTAATATCTTTCAAAAAAATATTTTTAAAAATTTTTAAATTTAAAATTAAGTATTTTTTAAGAGAATTTAAAATTAGAAAATTTCTGTACGCCGGAATACACCCGGTTTCTGAATAAAAAAATTATCCCCATATTGCTTCATCAATTCTTTAGGAAGTGGTAAAATAAAATTTTTGTAATCGTAAGACGTACTGGTAAAGACAGCGATTTTAGTTTAGCAACTTTGCATCAATCAACTACAGCGCAACGTGTAAGAAAGGGAAAGCCCTATTCCTGCTCTCTCGCGCTCGTATTGCTGTTCTCTTCTTACACGTTGCGCTGTAGTTGATTGATGCAAAGTTGCTAAACTAAAGCTAAACTAAGCTAAACTAAAAGCTAAACTAAGCTAAAGTCGTAAAACAAAAGTTTCCTATTTGGAACTCCTTAAAACAATTGAAATGATTCCATGACCCTAAAATACAGTTTGGATACGCACATACTAAATTCAATGCTTAGGCAGCGTTAGTTGTGTTGGGCTGGCAAAAGTGGCGATTTTCGATTCTGAATAACTTTTAAACGTGACTTTTTACAGTAATGTGTTATATACCGAAATTTAAGGAATCTAGGGCTAAGGGCTATACAGTTTAAAGTTTTAAAGAAAATCATTAGAGCCGTTTTTAAGAAAAATTAAAAACAGCTAAAAAAGTCTAAAAAAATGTTCTTTTGTTCATATCTTTTTAACTATTACATTTACACAAATTGCATATAGAAGGTGTTTATAGCATTTAAAAATACCTTTCAATAGAGATGCAGCACAAGTCTGCTTTAGTAGTATAGAAGTTACGCCTTTCCGATTTTTAGCTTTTTATAGCTGTTTTCCCGCTAAACTAGCGGGTTTTTCCAAAAGTGGTAGAACAAAAGTTTTTTATATCGATGTGATGAACGTCATATCAAATTTTCAGAACTTAAAAAACATGTTTTGGAGAAACTGACAAACAGAATTAACGGCCCTGTTCTAGTTTTCACTTCCGAAAAATTCAGACGGATTCGAATTTCCCAGACCTGTTTCAAGACTCACTTCCGAAAAAACTGCACGGAATCGAATTTCCCTCTGTTGTTACTCTGTTAACTTCCGAAAAATTCACACGGAAACTTTCCGACAAGCATTTGACAGGCGGATTTAAATCCGGCAGTATAAATATTAATTATTTAAAAATACTTCGCGATAGCTTTAAAATCCATTTATATTTTTATGATATTCCTTGATGTTTTATGATCATAATTGCATCATCGAAATCAAAATTATTTGCATATATGAGTTAATAAAAAGTATTTTGTGATTGCACCTCAAAAACCAGTCAATTCTAGCCTTGACAATTATTTCAAATCCCCTGCCCTTGTTCTAAATTCCGCTCGGATTTGGCTAAAATGGGCCAGGGCTATCATGGTAGGCTAGTTTGAAATTTCACTTAATTTAATGCTTAAACTGAGCGAAACCTTTTTAATGGGGATATTTTTTGGAGAACTCAGCAACCCTTTTCTTTTCAGTATTGTGTAGCGCTGGATGCAAAAAGGGGAACAAATGAGGGAAATTATATATTATGTTAAAGGGAAATTCGACAATGTTAACAAATTCACTTCCGAGTGAAAACTGGAACAGGCCGGTATATCTTGGGTGTTTTTGAACCTAGAACCTCCTACTTTTGGAAATGCTTTTTATTAGCTAATTCTTAATTTCCAGCAAAAATTTTTTCAAAATCGGACGACTATATCATATAGCTGCCATAGGAACGATCGGAAAATTAGTGATTAATAGGAATTATCTGCAAGGGTATATAAGCTTCGGCTGGCCGAAGCTAGCTTCCTTTCTTGTTGTTTTATAAATATTAGTAGTAAGTATTTTGGGGAACATAGAGATTCCAAACTTGAATAAAGTTTGGGAACTCAAGTCGACTCGTAGGTCCCCAAATTTTATTTTGGTTTGAAAGACTCCGTAAATATATAAATAAAGTTTTATTCTTGGCAAGCATTTGTAAGTTGGTTTATGAAATAAACTTTATTTTATCAAAACGTCTGTCAAAGTACGGGGGATTTAGGAATAGTTAAAATATAAGTCTGATATACCGAGATGATGTTGAAACGCGAGCTTAAAAAATCGATTTGATTTGTATGCAGAATGCAAATGTTTTCATTTTCAATATCTTCATTAGGTTTCTCCATACAAGCGGAAGGGACAAATCTCATTCACCCCTTACATTTCTTTCGTCTCTGGTTTCAAAATACACGGGGGTGACACAAAAAGTAAGTGGTAAATGAGGTTTCTATGTGGTTTTCCAAAGGAATTTACATTTTCCCTACACCATCGCCTGCTAAAAGTTACGGGATTTCCAACATTTTCTGCTATAAGGAACAGGATTTTCATCACACAAAGAACCACCTTCTCACTTTCCCGGTGGGGTGATGAGAGGGCGCAGCCAAACTCTACAAAGTAGCATTAGACGGCCGTGGAACACACAAAGTAAAATAAACTAAGCCGGGACTTTAATATACATAAATGAAATCGTAACGTAACTACCAGCACATCGTCCCTCTCGTGTGTTTGTGCTTATGATGTGGAAGGGGCTGCTTGAATATTTGGCAGCCAGGACCAACCGCCATTTTCATGCCAAATAAGCTTTCATAAATAATGAAAGTCGCCATTGCGAGTGGTGCTAAAACCGTACAGATGTGTGCGAATAATAGGCAACACCACGGGCAACAGGCAGAAACAGCAAAGCAGGCGCAAATTAGCAACCAAGGATTACCGGCAATTATTTTCGTTGTATGCATTTTCCGTCATTATTTTGATTGCTTCGTTTGCTTGACATTCACCCCGTTTCAGAGAAGCCAGCTTACCTACAAGCAATTTAGGATCTGGGAGTGAGCCGCCCATGCACTATGGGGACTTTGACTAGAAAACATAAAACATAAATACATGCAGCTGCAGTCGAAATACAACACAGAGAAAAAATACCAAAACTGGTTATCAATCGGGTATTTTTTTACATCAATTTTGGTCCCTTATGTGGCCATATCAAAATGATATTTTCGAACATACCAAATTGTTGTTTTCAAGCATATTAATATGGTATTTATACCCGTTACTCGTAGAGTAAAAGGGTATATTGTATTCGTGCAAAAGTATGTAACAGGTAGAAGGAAGCATTTCTGACCCTTTAAAGCATGCGCGGATCCACGGGGGGTGATATGGGTGATATATCACCCCCCACTCGGGTACAAAATGAAAGAAATTTTGGTACTCAAAAAGTATGCAACAAAAAATGTTCTGATATCACCCCCCACAACAAAATCCTAGATCCGCCACTGCTTTAAAGTATATATATTCTTGATCAGGGTCACTAGCCGAGTCGATATAGCCATGTCCGTCTGTCCGTCCGGATGAACGCTGAGATCTCGGAAACTATAAATGCTGGAGGATTGGTATTTTGCATGCAGATTCTTGGAATTCCTACGCTGCGCAAGTTTGTTTGAAAAAGGTGCCACGCCCCCTCTAACGCCCACAATAGCTTATAAACGATTTTAAAAATTTGAATATTTCGGAAAAGTAAAAATGCAGTTGCAAGTATGAGGTACTAATCTAAAGGTAAAATCCTTTCAGGTTTTGTAGCTTTTAGTCTTGGCCCAAAAAAATGTGCAGATTTTTTCGACCTGTGTTATTAGATTGAAAAATGCACGCATAATTTCACGGTTCGCCTCAAATACATATTTATTTAAGAGATTGCTTGTAAGTTCTGATCCATTTATTAGTAGAAAACTTAGTTTTAAGTTAAAACTTTTAACCAAAAGTTAACTATTTTAGAGTCAACTATTTCGATACTTGATCAAACAATTTAAAAATGATATACCGGCCTGTTCCAGTTTTCACTCGGAAGTGAATTTGTTAACATTGTCGAATTTCCCTTTAACATAATATAAAATTTCCCTTATTTGTTCCCCTTTTCGCATCCAGCGCTACACAATACGGAAAAGAAAAGGGTTGCTGAGTTCTCCAAAAAATATCCCTATTTAAAAGGTTTCGCTCAGTTTAAGCAGTAAATTAAGTGAAATTTTAAACCTAAACATGATTTTTTGTATCTCGGATAAATAATCATTCTTACCATAAAAAAAACTGGCATAATAAGAATGTTAATAAATCATCTTCACAAAATTATTATTTTCCAGCCTACCATGATAGCCCTGGCCCATTTTAGCCAAATCCGAGCGGAATTTAGAACAAGGGCAGGGGATTTGAAATAATTGTCAAGGCTAGAATTGACTGGTTTTTGAGGTGCAACCACAAAATAATTTTTATTAACTCATATATATAAATAATTTCGATTCCGATGATGCAATTATGATCATAAAACATCAAGGAATATCATAAAAATATGATTGGCTTTTGAAGCTATCGCGAAGTATTTTTAAATAATTAATATTTATACTGCCGGATTTAAATCCGCCTGTCAAATGCTTGTCGGAAAGTTTCCGTGTGAATTTTACGGAAGTTAACAGAGTAACAACAGAGGGAAATTCGATTCCGAGCAGTTCTTTCGGAAGTGAGTCTTGAAACAGGTCTGGGAAATTCGAATCCGTGTGAATTTTTCGGAAGTGAAAACTAGAACAGGGCCGATAGTTTTGTATTATTGTTTTTTTTTTGCTATAATTATTACTCCCACATTTTTATATTGCAGTTCTAAGTTTATAAATAACTTACGGTAAACAAATCATTCTGATTCTGATTTCAAAAAAGGAATTTGTAATTGCTCTCTCAAGTAACCGCAACCACTATGAAAATCGTTCCTATGAAAGCTATAAGATATAGTTGTACGATCTGGCCAATTTTTGTAACGTATATTTATAATATTTATCTAGATTTTTGGTAAAAGTTTCATAGCGATAGCACAACTAGAAGAATTTATGGCCGGGGCTCCATACAACCCCGACCACTGTGCATTCGTTAAAAAGTTATGCACGATCAAAGTTTAAATCTCCACCTCCATCACACTCCCTTTAGCTGAGTAATGAGTATCTGACAAGCGGGGCACCCGCTATAGCGTTCTCTCTTATTTTCATAAAAGATTGTTATGCGCACATATCAAATGTAGTACCAGGATAGGATTTTGTTATACGAAACTGATTTTCTTTTATATTAACGCCTAGTACTCAGTACGACGAAAACTGCTAGCTAACCATTGGAGTAAGCGAGTGGCAAATAGGTAGCTAACGCCTTCAGCTGAGACTTTTTTCCACCGCGGTACTCAGTTGAGCTAAGAAAATGGTAAGGAAATACCAAATAATACCAGATTTAGCGGATGAATTCCGATGAACGCCTTTAGCCGCGGCCCAAAGAATAGAAAATTTGATCTTTGGCTGTGTTTGTGCAGAAGCGGTGTGCCAATAACAAATTATAAATGGAAGGAAAACCCCAAAAACCAATGGAAAACTGCTTGTAGGAGTTGCGGCAATACATATGGCCATGCCAACAGCAAATTTAAAGCTTGCGAACCAGGTCGGCTCAACATTTTGTAATATTTTAAAATTGGCGCCAGTTGAGGTTTGCTGTTTGTCAACAAACCCAGTAAGACCATGCTGCAGGCATTGCGGATGAACTCCGAAAACTTCGGCCACACTAAAAGATTAATATTTTTCGACTAGTAAAACTCTTAGCCGAACTGAGTACTAGGCTTAAAGGCGTTCATCGGAATTCATCCGCTAAATCTGGTATTTTTTTGGTATTTCCTTACCATTTCCTTAGCTCAACTGAGTACCGCGGTGGAAAAAAGTCTCAGCTGAAGGCGTTAGCTACCTATTTGCCACTCGCTTACTCCAATGGTTAGCTAGCAGTTTTCGTCGTACTGAGTACTAGGCTTTAACAGGGACTCCGAGTCCCTGTCAAAGTTAGTTCTCACATTGATGCTCGAGAAAGCCAAAATGCCTTAGCAGAGACTTTATCTGTTCGAGAAATGTTAGCCGGCACTCGAGAAACCGGCCCTTAGCCGAACTGAGTACTAGGCTTTAAACTGAAATTCTTTCATATAAGATGGATTGGTTTTCATATAAGAATACATTGAGGGGATTCCCTTAACTGTTGAATTGCTGAATTGTTGAAAATTAAACAGGAAATTTCAGCAATTAAGGGAACGACCCTAAATGGTTCCTGTTGAATTTTCAAACAGCTGTTATTTGTTGAAAAGTGTCATGGAACTTTAAAAACCGAAAATTAGATTTTATATAGTTAGTTGCTGTTTTAAATTGTTAGCAAAGTAAGAATAACTATAAATAAGCTGACTAACTTGAATTTAAAGTAAATATGGCGTACTGGTGATACTAAAATGTGACAGAGTTGCCATGACTTTTAACAAAAAAGGTGACAACTCTGGTTTTCAACGGTTCAACAAAATTTTCAACAGCTGAAATTTCAACAATTGCTGAAATTTTTGAAACTTGATTTTGTATGGAACAGCTGATTAACAGCTGACAAAAATTCAACAATTTAGCAATTCAACAGTTTAGGGAATCCCCTCATTATTTTTTTAAATTGTTATTTTATTGTACCTAAAGCCTAGTACTCAGTACGACGAAAACTGCTAGCTAACCATAGGAGTAAGCGAGAGGCAAATAGGTAGCTAACGCCTTTAGCTGGGACTTTTTTCCACCGCGGTACTCAGTTGAGCTAAGGAAATGGTAAGGAAATACCAAAAAAATACTAAATTTAGCGGATGAATTCCGATGAACACCTTTAGCCGCGGCCCAAAGAATAGAAAATTTAATCTGTGGCTCTGTTTGTGCAGAAGCGGTGGGCCAATAACAAGTTATAAATGGAAAGAAAACCCCAAAAACCAATGGAAAACTGCTTGTAGGAGTTTCGGCAATACATATCGCCATGCCATCAGCAAATTTAAATCTTGCAACACAGGTCGGCTCAACATTTTGTAATATTTTAAAATTGGCGCCAGTTGATTTTTGCTGTTTGTCAACAAACCCAGTAAGACCATGCTACATGCATTGCGGATGAACTCCAAAAACTTCGGCCACACTAAAAGATTAATATTTTTCGACTAGTAAAACTCTTAGCCGAACTGAGTACTAGGCTTAAATGAATTCCGATAAATTTTTAATTTTACAAATATTGGAATTATTAACATGTATCGAGGAGTTAGTTGTAAAAGGGAGATCACTCGGATTTCGGACCCCACAAGTATCTTGTTTCTCTTCAGGTCTAGGGGCGCTTCTCCCACCCTAGTTAGTTGATTAGTTGTAGCGTCCTGGACAATCATTTGAAATTGTTGCCTCAGAAAGTCCCGGCAGTCCGGTTTAGACAGGTCGATGGCGTCTTTACAGACCCCCGGAAATCAACTTATAATAAGAAGGAATTTAATAAAATATATTTATAAACACGATTTACGATTTAGTTTAAGCCAGACACAATATAATATCTAAATCACACTAACTAGCAAAGTACACAACAGTAATATAACAATATTAAACGGGACTCTTCAAACTGACTGGCTTTTTTGGAGAAGTAGCTTACATGCTTGAGGTGGTAAATGCGGCATGCAATTTGTTTCAAAAGTTTTTTCGCCAACATTTTTTAAGGGATTGTCAACACCAAATTTATCCTTGGATCCATATAAATGGCAGCCAACAAAACTTCATTCTCTAAAAGCTTACCTTCCCTTATTTGAAGTTGGTCAAGTAGCATTGAAGATAATTGATTTTGATTACTTTCGCATTTCAATCTTAGTTCTATCCATAAGATGAAAAAATCACTGTAGACCCAGTCCCAATCGATGTTGATTTGGATTGTTGATGAAATTGATTCGTCAGACAGAAATTCTTTGAGATCAAACAAGTTTTTTAACATGGTATATGTTGAATTCCACAGTGTCGTAACATCAAGGGTAGGCACGGATTTCTTGTGATCCATTAGAATTCGTCTATACATAAAATGATATTTATTCCGTTTCATATTATTCTAAACGTATCTACATATATTAAACTTTAAAAGTGGCATCAATAAGATAATTACGATTTTGCTCTTCAATATTATTTTCAATTAAGCCAATTATCTTATCCGAAGAAAAAATGCAGTACGCAAATGAGCTTGATACGTATACTTTTTTGAAAAAGCGTTGTGGAGAATTTCCTTTGGTCATACCAAATAGGCTCATGACGTTTTCATCTTCAAACATTAAACGAACGCTCTCTGGGGTTTTTGGAGACTTGGGCAAGAATGGCTGCCTTATACTTTGTAGAGTTCGTTTGACAGTGTCGTAGTTGACCTCAATTTCCTCCTCACCTTTGGTTTTTCTTTATCAAACAGAAAAGGGAATAATTAAATTTAAATATCGAATTTTATTAAAATACAAAAATATAAAAGTATTTTATACATTTTATATATAAATGTATCATTGTATATTGTATCATTGTATAAATGTCCATTTCGCTCATTCTTATTGGATACTTATAAAGTTCATTTTTCTACATGCTCTTTGACAATTTCTGAATGACAAACATCTGAATACAAAATGTAATAAAAACAAAATTAAAACAGTTTTAAAATCAATAAAAAAAATTTGTTTATATTAAAAAATAAATGTAATATTTATAGCTTATTTTTATAAATAGCTTTTTAGATTTGGTATTTTTAAAAAAGATTTTTACTTTAAGAAACAAAATGTAATAAAAACAAAATTAAAACAATTATAAAATACCTGAACAAATTTTTTTTATTATACCCGTTACTCGTAGAGTAAAAGGGTATATTGTATTCGTGCAAAAGTATGTAACAGCTAGAAGGAAGCGTTTCCGACCCCATAAAGTATATATATTCTTGATCAGGATCACTAGCCGAGTCGATCTAGCCATGTCTGTCTGTCCGTCTCTCCGTCTGTCCGTCCGTATGAACGCTGAGATCTCGGAAACTGTAAAAGCTAGGGGATTGGTATTTTGCATGAAGATTCTTGGAGTTCCTACGCAGCGCAAGTTTTTTTTCAAGAAGGTGCCACGCCCCCTCTAACGCCCACAATAGATAATATACGATTTTAAAAATTTAAATATTTCGGAAAAGTAAAAATGCAGTTTTGTTGTGCTTATCAATACCTATCGAAATGTAGAGGAAATTTTTTAAATCGGACCATTCGTTACAAAGTTATTGCTGATCAAAGTTTATATATCCATCTCCCTCGCGCTCCCTTTAGCCGAGTGACGGGTATTAGATAGTCGGGACACCAACCCGACTATAGCGTTCTCTCTTGTTTTTATTAAAAGCTTTTTAGATTTGTTTTTTTTTTTTAAGATTTAAGATAAAAGATAAAAAATACTATTAATTTTAATTTGTTTCATTCAGAAATTGTCAACAACTTCCAAGCATATCATATAAGTATCCAATAAGAATGAGTGAGATGGACTACATTCTGCGACGCGTCGCAACGTGCATTCATGAAAGAAATCTGAGGGCTATTTACAAAAAATTCAATACCTCAAAAAATAATTCACTGTTGAGCAGCGATCTGCAAATTACTTACACAATTATAAAGCAGAAGGTCATTGTGTGTATTTGCCGACCACTTCTTTATTGTGAACTATTTCATGTACAATTCTATGTACGAATCAGGGTTCGTAAATATCACTCATTTTTAATATCCCTCAAAAAACAAGCCGACTATGATGAAAATAAATAAATATCAATCACGACACAAACAAATTGTCATCTTCGCTCATTCAAATACATATCACTCATTGATCGAAAAATATTCATCATAAGTGAGGAAAATAAAATGATGAAAAAAATGAGGGAAAAAAATATCCCTCACGAGTGATGAAATGATCATTGAAAATAATGTCAAAGCAACGACAACTGATATAATGGGAAGAAATAAGGAATTTGATGCACAGTCGGTGGTAGAATTAACGGACGATCCAAAAAAGGTAACCTGCGTTTATTGCAATAAATCGATGTCCAACCATTCAGGTAATATAAAGAGGCACTTTAAGTTACAACATGAAGTAGAATATAACGAAACAGAAAGTAATGACAGAGTGAGTATTACAATTTTTCAAAAGGAGAACTTATTTCATTGTAGTTTTGCAGTTAAAGGGATCTTAAAAAAACCACGGAAACTTACTTCGGCTGTACTAAAATCAACTAAAAACAAGAGAGAACGCTATAGTCGGGTTGGTGTCCCGACTATCTAATACCCGTCACTCGGCTAAACGGAGTGCGAGGGAGATGGAGATATAAACTTTGATCAGCTATAACTTTTTAACGAATGGTCCGATTTACAAAATTTCTTCTACATTTCGATAGGTATTGATAAACACAACAAAACTGCATTTTTACTTTTCCGAAATATTTAAATTTTTAAAATCGTCTTTAAGCTATTGTGGGCGTTAGAGGGGGCGTGGCACCTTCTGGAAACAAACTTGCGCTGCGTAGGAACTCCAAGAATCCTCATTTCAAATACCAATCCTCTAGCTTTTATAGTTTCCGAGATCTCAGCGTTCATACAGACAGACAGACAGACGGACAGACGGACATGGCTATATCGACTCGGCTAGGGACCCTGATCAAGAATATATATACTTTATAGGGTCGGAAATGCTTCCTTCTAGCTGTTACATACTTTTGCACGAATACAATATACCCTTTTACTCTACGAGTAACGGGTATAATGAATATCTAACACCAGTTTACAAAATAAAATCGACCTCTTCCTCATCGAAGATAACTTTAATTTTCCGGTTAAGTATATCTCCCTGATTAAGAAATGGGCACTTAAAATTTTTTGTATGGTGTCAATTTTTTTTTAAGTGTATAAAACGTTTTTTGCCACTTTTTATTTTCTATCTTGAGTTTTGATAACCTGATTTGGGTCATATTATACTCAATTTACAGGTAATAGAATGTTCTTTAACTTTCCTATACACCATTGAGTTCCAGTCATTAGTTTAGGAGGTAAACTTCGTCAAAGCTGAAAAAGTTGGAAAAAGTGTGAAAAAATGCAAAAAAGCTGGCATAAATGGCATCTTTAAAAATACACGCATAAAAACCGAAATTATTTTTATAACTTTTATAGTTAGATAGTACTTCGACAAAGAAAACAAGCTAATGATCGTTACAATCCGCCAGGAAATTATTTTGATATGAATTTTTTAAGCTGGGAAGAACGGTGGTTTTTTGGCCGTTTACAGCTGTTAACTGAGGTTAACAGGGCTCTAACAGGGCTGTAATACACCTTTTTTCCAACTGAAATAATCTATATAAAATCGAACCTTTGGTTGTTTATTGAGTTGATGGTCTTGTTAGTTTGCTTAAAGATGTAAATTTAATTAGAAGTTATAAAAATAATTTCGGTTTTTATGCGTGTATTTTTAAAGATGCCATTTATGCCAGCTTTTTTTGCATTTTTTCACACTTTTTCCAACTTTTTCAGCTTTGACGAAGTGTACCTCCTAAACTAATGACTGGAACTCAATGCTGTGTATAGGAAAGTTAAAGAACATTCCATTACCTGTAAATTGAGTATAATATAACCCAAATCAGGTTATCAAAACTCAAGATAGAAAATAAAAAGTGGCAAAAACCGTTTTATACACTTTAAAAAAAATTGACACCATACAAAAAATTTTAAGGGCCCATTTCTTAATCAGGGAGATGTACTTAACCGGAAAATTAAGGTTATCTTCGATGAGGAAGAGGTCGATTTTATTTTGTAAACTGGTGTAATTACTCGATTAAAATCCCACTATGAAACCTGTGGCATAAAATCTGTTAAATTTTGGGCTTTTTGGGGAAAATATATTGGTATTTTTTCAGACCGGCCCTTTGGACGAAATCGCACTTTCAGACTTAAAAAACGCTATCGCTTGGTCATCTATGGTCTAATAAAATCAATTTTTTTTCTCGTAATCGGCCATGGAAAGACCGATTTTTCTGTTTTTGCACCATGCAAATTGTGTCTTTCGTTCGAAAGATAATATTGATTTTGTGTTTTCTTTCTAACGCGAATATACGGCGAAAGAGTGGTAACTTAGACAAAATAGGTATGAGGTAAAGTATTGGAACCAAAGGGCTTTCCAATCAATTTGGTGCTGTCCACTTACAAAAAAAAAAAAAAGGGGGTGGCCGGGTTGATATGGAACGCCCCATATGTGTATGTAATACTCACTCAGCCAGAACATCATTAAACACTTGTTTTATGTCCGAATTTGTATTATCTTGGCATTTTTGTTTAATTTCTGATACCGCACCGAGTTTGGCTATTTCGCGACTCTGGGACGGATGATTATGCACTATATTATTAGCATTAGAAAAAGCACGTGTTTTATCTGAACTTAAATATAGTCTGGCTCTGCAGCCTTCCACGCGGCAGACGTATGCTATATCACCGAGCTTCAATATTTTATTTTTCACAAATAACTGCTCATCACAAATCGAAACTAAAAGTTGTGAGCCCTTTCGGCTTCCTTCCCGAATTTCATATTTAATGTTCTCCAAGTCCATTATTAGGTCAACTGCTCGCTGTGAATTTACGAAGTCAAATGATTTCTGTATACGTACTAGTGTTGGGTTGCTCATGAGTGAGTGAACAAAAAAGAGTTGCTCACTGAACTGAGTGAGTGAACATGTTCCTTCGAACTTGTTCTTTTTTGTTCACTTGTTCATTTTTCCTCACTTGCTCCTTTTTGTTCACTTGCTCAGTTTTGCTCTTTTACTTGCTCTTTTTTGCTCACTTGTTCAGTTTTGCTCACTTGCTCCTTTTTGTTCACTTGCTCAGTTTGCTCTCTTGCTTGCTCTTTTTTGTTCACTTATTCAGTTTCTCTCTGGTGTTTTTGGTTTAAAAAGTATTTTTTTTTTAAGCATTTTGCATACAGTCAATCAGCTGTTTTCTCAGAGCGCGCAAACCTGTTCATTCTTCCGTTTATTTTGTTTCAAATATTCAATAAGATGTCCGCTAGGAAATATAGCGAAATTTGGAGCCATTTTGAGGATTTGGGAGACCAGCAGGCCAAGTGCAAATATTGCAAGACAACACTAAGCTGCAAGTCGCAAAGCAATTTAAGCAGACACCTTAAGAACAGGCATCCGGCAGCACTCGAGCCCGTAGTTCGGCAAAGCGAAGAGGAGCAGGATGCAATTGCTGTAAAAAGTGCGCAGCCAAAAATAACCACATTTGCTCAAAGGCCTGTTTCGCAAAACAAAATGCAGGGCCTTGACAAGCAGGTGGTTCGCATGATTGCCAAGGGTCAACACGCTTTGCGATTGGTGGATTAGCCAGATTTCAAAAAATTAATTTCGGATGTTTCAAATTGCCGGGTTATAGCCTTCCAACCAGGAAAACTTTAACCAATGTGTTGATTCCAAAACTACGCGATGAAGTTATGGAAAAAATTTTGGAAAAGCTTCGTGAGGCAACAGCGGTTTGCCTGACCACAGATGGATGGACATCCTTAACAAATGAAAGCTATATGGCCGTCACTGTGCATTTCATTGACAAAGAGTCAACAAGCCTTTGCTCATACATGATAGCTTGTCGATCATTCCCACTAAGGCACACTTCGGAAAATCTTTGCGTATTTTTGGAAGCAATCATCCAGGAATCGAATTTAAAAAATAAAGTGGTGGCGATAGCTTCAGACAATGCAGCAAACATTGTTAAAGCCATTCATAATGGCAATTGGAATCATATTGGATGCTTTGCTCACACCCTAAATTTAATTGTCCAGAAGGCTCTAGACGAAATTGGAATTGTGCGGACAAAAGCAAAAGCAATCGCCCAATACTTTAACCGTAGCTCAGCTGGTCTTAAGAAGTTGGAGGAGATGCAGGTCATGCTTCAATTGCCAGAGCTTAAAATTAAGCAAGACGTCCCAACACGCTGGAACTCTACTTTCAAAATGTTCGAGCGTCTGTTACTTTTAAAAGACGCAGTTATGGCCACGCTATCGACTCTGAGAATAGACTTGCTACTTTCTACAGAGGATTGGGAAGTTATTGAAGGAGTGCTTCCAGTACTGAAGCCATTTTTCCAAATAACAACGGAAATCTCCTCTGAAACAAACGTGACACTGTCGAAAGTTATTGTGCTATCTGGCATTTTGAAAGATAAGATTGCGAGCATGATGACATTAGCCACAAACAAAGAAATTGTGAGTTTCATTGAGTGCATACAACTAGAAACAAATTCTCGCTTTCATGATTATGAATCGAACATTTTGTACGCTGAAAGCACTATATTGGACCCCAGATTCAAAGGACGAGTGTTTAAATCAGGGACCGTAACGATTATGAGTTTTATGGAAAAAACTCACAAATAATCTTTATTTGTGATTTTTATGTCAAAAGACTCCAAAGTAAACGTTATTTGAGATTTTTATTTTTTGAAATCTTAAATAATCGTTATTTGAGATTTTTATTTTTTCAAATCTCAAAAAATTGTTACAAGGGATTTTTATTTTTCGAATCTCAAAAAATCGTTATTTGCGATTTTTATTTATTAAACTCACAAATAAAACTCTATTCGCTCCTGTGTCTTCGGCTCGCATCCAATCGCATAGAAATTTAGCAAAGGCCACTTTTGGTAGTTTATCTACTGGATGCAACAACATTTTCGCGGATTGGACCATTAAATCCAACACTTTTCTTATGATCTATAAAAATCGTAAGCGAATGATGAAGCGACTGAAGTTACAGTAGCTGTTACATGAGTACACATAGGTACGGCCATTATCCTCTGAAGAATTCGCGGTTTTTAATTTAATTTCATTAAACGCCATAAGTGATGCTTTTATACGAATACAATTGACAAAGTCATATTCTTCTTAAGAATTCGCGGTTTTTATTTTGTTAAGCAGGAGCCTTTAGCAATTATGATTCACCAGGGTAAATATTTGATCAGTATCACGAACTTAAAAATCTAAATAAAAACCGCGAATTCTTAAGAAGAATATGACTTTGTCAATTGTATTCGTATAAAAGCATCACTTATGGCGTTTAATGAAATTAAATTAAAAACCGCGAATTCTTCAGAGGATAATGGCCGTACCTATGTGTACTCATGTAACAGCTACTGTAACTTCAGTCGCTTCATCATTCGCTTACGATTTTTATAGTTCATAAGAAAAGTGTTGGATTTAATGGTCCAATCCGCGAAAATGTTGTTGCATCCAGTAGATAAACTTCCAAAAGTGGCCTTTGCTAAATTTCTATGTAATTGGATGCAAGCTGAAGACACAGGAGCGAATAGAGTTTTATTTGTGAGTTTTATGAATAAAAATCCCAAATAACGATTATTTCAGATTTGAAAAAATAAAAATCCCATGTAACGATTATTTGGGATTGGAAAAAATAAAAATCCCATGTAACGATTATTTGAGATTTCAAAAAATAAAAATCTTAAATAAAGATTACTTTTAATTTTTATCATAAAAATCATAAAATAAAAGTTTATTTTATTTTTGGAACATGGAGGAAAAAACAAAATTTTTGGTATATAGCCCATATATGTAGCTCAATTCCTTCTTGGTGATTTTTATTTTTCAATAACGATTATTTTCGGTCCCTGGTTTAAATCAGAGGACGCGTACATAAAGGCACTAGATGGTTTAAAAAATAAATTAATGCCAATGGGTTTGGCCACTGCTCAGTCTGAATCTGTCGTAAAAGATAGTGCCTGCCAAACCAAGCACAATGAAGACGATGACATTTGGAATGATTTTGACAACAGCTTCCAAAAAGTCAATAAGCCCACCAACAGCACTGACGCAGTCATTAGAGAACTGGACAAATACCTAGCCGAGGAATATGTTATGCGAAAAGATGATCCTTTGGTTTGGTGGCATCTGCGTAAATTGCAATATCCTCTCTTATACTCGTATATGCTGAGTAGGCTTTGCGTAGTCACCACATCTGTGCCATGTGAGCGTATATTTTCAGGAGCAGGAGAAACAGTTCGCAAGAGGCGTACACTTCTAAAACCCTCAAATGTGGAAAATCTTTTGTTTTTGGACAGCAATTTGTAAATACAATGTACGTATACTTATATTTTCTTATATTGTGTATTAATAGCGTTTTTGTGATATAGCGCTCATTAAACCATCCAAGAAGGATTTCATTTACTTTTTTTCTGGAAAGAATGCACAATGAATGTTGCAATTTTAGTTTCAACTGATGTTGAACACTACTGCGAAGATGTCGGTAAGTTTAAAAACTAAAAAAGTTAGACATGATTATTAAATATTATTAAGCTTGTACTATATTTCATGTCGTCTGCAGCATAACTGGCAGACTCCTACAGAGATTGGACTGTCCACGAAGTCAGGGTACAGTTTCAGAACTAGCTATGGCATAGAACTGAAGATGCTGATGAAGCAAAAGTGTAACACTACTCCTTATGCATCAAAAATAAACGGAAGAATTGTTCAGCATGATTAAAATGTTTTGAGAACAAATCTCAACGGTCGCATGCGTTCTGAAGGGAACGAAGGAATTCGTAATTCACTATTTTTTTAACTTTGTTATTTTGGTTTAATAGTAATGAAACTAATTTTTTATATTTTTTCGTTTTATAAATAATAAATAATGGTATATAAAATAATACATATATATATATAATTTAAACTCATACATATGTATAAAGTTTTTGTTGGTATGTATGGTTGGGAAATAAGCGGTTTGAAACGCAGGGCTCAATTATAATTTTAGCATTAATTAAGCAATGAGCAGTGAGAAAGTTAAGGACAGAACATGTGAGCAAGTAAACAAGTGAGCAAGTGAACAAGTGAGCAAGTAAGCAAGTGAGCAAGTGAGCAAGTGAGCAAGTGAACAAGTGAACAAGTGAGCAAGTGAACAAGTGAGCAAGTAAGCAAGTGAGCAAGTGAGCAAGTGAGCAAGTGAACAAGTGAACAAGTGAGCAAGTGAACAAGTGAGCAAACTGAGTGAGTTGACTCATTAAGAAAAAAAGAACAAGTGAACATGTTCACCCAAATGAGCAGTTTTTACCCAACAATTATACGTACACAGCACTTAATAGAAGAAGAATAGGTAAAATGCAATTTTGGCGCGTGCCACATCACTTCTCTCTTCTTATAGTACAGTGGTACAAAACATTTAGATTCCCAAACATCGAAAACATATTTATATTTATTTTTGTATTTAATTGTAACATTTAAAAATTTGCGCTCTATAATTTATACTGATTTTACATGCACGAATATCAATATGTACATTTTAAAATGAGTATCAATGTACATTGTACATATGTATATATAAAAAACAACTTTGTAGCTATTAAAACTTCGCGGGGAGATATGTCGTTTTAAAACGACAGAGCTTCGCCCTTCTACAAACGACTTATCTCCGCGCGGAAATAAGACGTTTAAAAACGACATATCTCCGCGCAAAAAGATTTCGTTTTTTAACGTCACATCTCCGCGCGGAGATATGTCGTTCTTAAATGGGCGAAGATATGTCGTTTTTAAACGTCATATCTCCGCCGACGAAATGCACTGGGCGGAGATATGTCGTTATCCCGTGATGAACAGGTGCTAAAATAGCGCCAGTTTCTGGCAGTGATGAACCCCTAGGGACATGCCCATGTTAAAATCATCGCTATTTATACCCGTTACTCGTAGAGTAAAAGGGTATATTGTATTCGTGCAAAAGTATGTAACAGCTAGAAGGAAGCTTTTCCGACCCTATAAAGTATATATATTCTTGATCAGGATCACTAGCCGAGTCGATCTTGCCATGTCCGTCTGTCCGTCTGTCCGTCCGGATGAACGCTGAGATCTCGGAAACTACAAAAGCTAGAATATTGGGATTACCAACACATATTCTTGGGCTTCCTACGCAGCGCAAGTTTATTTCAGGCGACCGCCACGCCCCTCTAACGCCCACAATCGCCCATAGTCGCCCACAAACCATACTAAAATGTGCCTGGCGCCCACATTTTCAAATATTTCTGATAAGTATAAATGCAATTTTGTTGCGTTTAGTTATACCTATCGAAATGCAGAAGAAATTTTTTAAATCGGACCATTCGTTAAAAAGTTAAGCCTGATCAAAGTTTATATCTCCCTCGCACTCCCTTTAGCTGAGTTACAACCTTTAGCCGGGACACCAACCCGACTACAGAGCTCGCACTCCCTTTAGCCGAGTGACGGGTATTAGATAGTCGGGACACCAACCCGACTATAGCGTTCTCTCTTGTTTTCATACAAATTCACTAGTGATTGAGCGCTTGGTGCTCAATTTTTAGCAGTGATTCACTGCCAAAAAGGCGCTGAATGGAACTGCAGGGTAATTTTTAAAGCAGCGGTCAGCACACACATACGCCCTTCAAGCAAAAAGGTGATATTCTATCGCCTATCGTCCAGAAGTCACTTCTTAGTAACACGATAGAACCAGGGACCGTAACTGTTATAAGTTTTATTTTAAAAATCACATTTTAACAGTTATTTTCTGATTTGTAAAGTAAAACTCAAAGAATAACTGTCATTTTTTGAGTTTTATAATAAAAGTTGAAAATTACAGTAATTCGTCGGGATCAAAAATAAAACTCAAACTTGACTTCTAGCGATTTTGTGGGTAAAAAAATGTTTAAAAAATATAGTTATACAATATGCGCGGTTGCCTTTTTTATCAGATTCTTAGTAAGTTTCATAAAAGACGGTTAGCATGTTTTTTTTTTAATTATTTCATTTTTTCAAAAATGTCAAGGGAATAACTGTTACACCAGTTTACAAAAACAAATTGATGAAATACGCACTTCATGAAACCTTTATTTTCCGGTAAGGTACATCTTTCTGATTAAGAAAAGGGCACTTACAATTTTTTGTATGGTACCAATTTTTTTTAAAGTGTATAAAACGATTTTGACGCTTTTTTAATTTCTAACTCGAGCTGTGATTAACCGATTGCCGCCATCGAAGACTCATTTTACAGGTAATAGAATGCCCTCTAACTTTCTTATACACAGCATTGAGTTCCATTCATTAGTTTAGAAGCTAGAAGCTAGCAAAGTTGAAAAAGGTAGAAAAAATGCAAAAATGCTTGTATAAATGGCTTCGTTAAAAATACACGCCTAAAAACCGAAATTTAGATAAATATTTAATTTAGATAGATAAACACAATAAAACTGCATTTATACTTTTTCGAAATTTTAAAATTTTGTAAAATCGTTAGAAGCGATTGTGGGCGTTAGAGAGGGCGTGTCACCTTTTTGAAACAAACTTGCGCTGCGTAGGAACTCCTAGAATCTGCATGCAACAAACCAATCCTCTAGCTTTTATAGTTCCTGAAATTTCAGCGTTCATACGGACAGACAGACAGACATGGCTAGATCGACTCGGCTAGTGATCCTGATCAAGAATATATATAAACTTTATGGGGTCTGAAACGCTTCCTTCTAGCTGTTACATACTTTTGCAGAAATACAATATACCCTTTTACTCTACGAGTAACGGGTATAAAAACAAAATATACATTAGGGTGTACCTTATTTTTCATGATCGATATATTTTTACGCATACCTTCATAAAACTTTCATAATAACTCAATATGTTTTAGAAAAAAATATTAGCCCGTTTCATGCAAGAGAACCCGTGCCGACTTGCAATTTAAGCTTGTCCGTACATGTTGGCGCGGTTACAGCGCTGCGACTATGGACTAAGCTTCATTCGTCATTTCATTCGCAAGTTTTGGTGTTATTGGTGCACTATTGTTTGTTGAGTAAAGATGTCAGTGGCATTACGAAGTGATAAAGAAAATATTTTTCTTATCGGGCTACCTACACTCAAAAAAAAAACAGCCCGAAATCGCCATTAAATCAAGAAATTCGCCATGAATTTCAGTCGATGGCGATTTACCGTATTTTTTAGAAAGGAATTTTCTAAAATTTAGGAAAAAAATTCCTGAAAAGCAGAAATACCTTTCTAAAATCAAGAAAAGTTGCCATTAAATTGAGAAATTTTCCTAAAATCCAGAAAGTACTTTTCTTGAATATAGAATCTTTTTTCTTAAAATAAGAAAGGACTTTTTTTATTTTTAGAAATTTTTCTTTATTTAAATAAAATGCTTACATATTTATTTTACTATTTTATTTCCTAAACAAGAAAAGGAAAAGAACATAAAAAAGACGAAACAAAAAAGATAAAAATAAGATTATAAATATTTCCTAAACAAAAAAGAAAGAAATCAAAAAAAAGAAAAAATAGCATTACAAATATTTCCTTAACAAAAAAAAGAAAACAAAACAAAAAAGATAAAAATAAAACTATTAATATTTATATTAAATATTTAATATATTATTATTAAAATTTACTTACTTACTGCCAAATTATCAACAATACCTGAAATTGAAATTATTCCTGCAATCGAAAATAAAAATTATTATTAGATGGATGGTATTTGCGGCCTGCAATATTATTAATAGCCAAATCTATTAAAATAGTTTGCCCTTTGCTTACCATACATTTTTACTTACTTACCAAATTTATATTAAAATTTCTTTCAATTGCTTACCTATAAATTGCCTCTTAGAGGGATCGCACTTTAATTTTGTTAAATAGGCTCTACACAAACTTATTACTTTGAATGCTCATCCAAAACTGAGCGCAAGGGTTCAAGATGCAGCGCAACGCAAGCAACTCTCTCGCGAGAGACTGCATTTCCAAAACAACAACGCAATAAAAGTTACAGCTACGCACAAGAAAATTCTCGATCATACACACAAACACACATAAACATATACATACGCCAAAAACTGTCAACGCGACGCGCCGCGGACTGACCCCATGTCTTCTTCTTTTTCGTTTCGAAGAAAGAATGAGAAGCATAACAGAAATAAATAAAAGTTTTTCTTAAATCTATGGTGATTTTCTATTTCTACTTTTCTGTTTTTAAGAAAAATTTTTTTTTAATTCAGAAAAATTCTTTAAATTAAAAAAAATGTACCGTGTTTTTTATGGCGACTTTCTAGATTCTAGGAAGGGATGAAGTATATTTTTTCTTAATTTAATGGCGAAATCGCCATTAATTTAAGAAAACTTTTGGAGAGCAAACTAGGAAAAAACACCATTGATTTAAGAAAAAAAATCATTTTTCTAAATTTAAGAAAGACTTTTCATAAAATTCTGTTCCTATGGTCTTTTTTCCTAGATTCAAGAAAACAATTTCTAAAATTCAGAAAATTTTCTAAAATTAAGAAAAAATTTCATTTTATGGCGATTTTCTAAAATTTAGAAAAAAAAAATTTTTGAGTGTAGATACAAGAAAAAGGAAACGCCGGCGAAAAGTGCAAATGCAATGGTAAAGTCGTATTGACGCAAAGGAAAATTGTCTAATGCGTGCTAGGTGTCAAACGAAAACATCCTAACGCGTTCTAGAAAATCCTCAAAAATTAGAGAATATAGTTTTGAACAGGGACCGTAATCATTATAAGTGATATAATAAAAATGAATATTTAATATTTATTTTTTGATTTTTGTTGTTGCTTTATGCAAAGTCTCTAAACTAAAATCGCTGTCTTTACTAGTACGTCTTGCGATTACAAAAATTGTATTTTACCACTTCGTAAAGAATTGATGAAGCAATATGGATAATTTTTTTATTCGGAAACCGCGTGTATTCCGGCGTACAGAAGTTTTCTAATTTTAAATTCTCTTAAAAAATACTTAATTTTAAATTTAAAAATTTTTTAAAATATTTTTCTGAAAGATATTAAGATATGCCACAAAGTGGCATACCAAATATTAAAATAACTCAAACGAGTCTCAAGTGCTGCATAACTTAAAAATCGGAGCTTAATTGGAAAAATATTTCTTAAAAATAAACGGTAAAAGTAAAAAAAAAAAAAACCGATCCTTATATTTCAATCCTCTATCGAAAAAAAAAGTTTCGCTTGATTCTGAGACTTGACCCAAATTGCCTGTCACGTTTCACGTGGAATGACCCACCACCGAAAAATTCCGCTTTCAGTACTAGACTCTGAAGCTTTTAAAACTTTGACAAAACCAATTTTTGATGGTCTAAAATGAGACCAGTGTCGTCTAAATTGTAATGGACCTAATTGGCCTAATGGAACTAATTGGTGTGTCTTAAAATGGACACTGCTACCAGATGTAACCGCGGAATTTTGGTATCAATGCTCAAATTTACTCTAATAACTGGATTTTTATCAAAACTCTCGGACGTGTCGAGTTGCACGAAAGGCATTCAGTAGCCAATTTATGCACAGAAATCGAGCAACTTTTAAACGAATTTGAAATTAATAAAAACCTGATTTACTGCATCACTACCGATAACACCAGTTTACAAAAAATAATTGATGAAATACGCACTTCATGAATCCTTTATTTTCCGGTAAGGTACATCTTTCTGATTAAGAAAAGGGCACTTACAATTTTTTGTATGGTACCAATTTTTTTTAAAGTGTAAAAAACGTTTTTGACGCTTTTTTAATTTCTAACTCGAGCTGTGATTAACCGATTGCGTCCATCGGAGACTCATTTTACAGGTAATAGATTGCCCTCTAACTTTCTTATGGGCGGTTCTTTTACAAACCGAACGGATTTGGCCAAAAATATTTTTTCACATTTTTGATTTGCCTGAAACTTTTTTTACGTATACTATTCGGAAAATAAGTAAACACGTGTATCAGGATTTGGCCGAAAAAAAATTATTTTTTTTTTTAGAATTTTTTTTAGTTTGCCAAAAAACGTTAATTTTGAAAAAGTACCCTCTCATTGAAAATCTGTATCTCCGGTTATAGTAATCCGATTGACTTCGTGTCTTTTGCATTAATTCCTCTTAAACCTCTTCTTAAAAAAAATTTTTTTTTTAAAAATGAGTTTTTAATTTCTTAAAAATAAAAACAAATTAAGATTTTAAAAATTTTTTTTAACGGGTTCCCCACAAAAAAAAATTTTTTTTTTAGTTTAACATATGCGCCATATTGTTGGTTACAATCGGTTTTTTCCAAAAAGGTGGAGCCATGTTTAGTTTTTAAAATATCGAATTTGTTTTAACAAGGCCTCGGCTTTTTTCTATGTAAAAACGTCGCAGCAAGTAGGGCTACTCTTTTATTCTTGTTGGATCCTTATGGAATTCATGTTTTCTCATCGTTTACTAGTCCCTTAACAATTTTTAATGATTAAAACTTAAGTTTTAGGTGTTTTGACAATTTCTAAATGACAAAAAAAAAAAGTAATTTTTTAATCTATAAAAAAACCACAATTATGTATTTAACCTTCCATTAAATAATAAAATATTAAAAAATAATTATTTAAATGTGTTAGATAAAATACAAGTTTAAAAAAAAATTTTTTATTCAATTTAATAATTTTTTATTTTTATTAAATAAATTTTTTTTAAAAATTAAAAAAAAATATTTAAAAAAGTTAAAATAATTACATAATACAAAAAAATAATAAATAAAAAAATTTTTAAATTATTGTTTATGAAATGGAGGGTTGAATAAATAGTTGTGGTTTTTTTATAGATTAAAAAATATCTTTTTACTTTTTGTCATTTAGAAATTGTCAAAACACTTAAAACTTAAGTTTTAATCATTAAAAATTGTTAAAGGACTAGTAAACGATGAGAAAACATGAATTCCATAAGGATCCAACAAGAATAAAAGAGTAGCCCTACTTGCTGCGACGTTTTTACATAGAAAAAAGCCGAGGCCTTGTTAAAACAAATTCGATATTTTAAAAACTAAACATGGCTCCACCTTTTTGGAAAAAACCGATTGTAACTAACAATATGGCGCATATGTTAAACTAAAAAAAAAAATTTTTTTTTGTGGGGAACCCGTTAAAAAAATTTTTTAAAATCTTAATTTGTTTTTATTTTTAAGAAATTAAAAACTCATTTTTTAAATAAATTTTTTTTTTTTAAGAAGAGGCTTAAGAGGAATTAATGCAAAAGACACGAAGTCAATCGGATTACTATAACCGGAGATACAGATTTTCAATGAGAGGGTACTTTTTCAAAATTAACGTTTTTTGGCAAACTAAAAAAAATTCTAAAAAAAAAAATAATTTTTTTTCGGCCAAATCCTGATACACTTGTTTACTTATTTTCCGAATAGTACACGGACAAAAAGTTTCAGGCAAATCAAAAATGTGACCCAAGAAAAGGTGTTCGGTTTGTAAAAGAACCGCCCTTATACACAGTATTGAGTTCCATTCATTAGTTTAGAAGCTACACTTCGTCAAAGTGGAAAAAGTTTGAAAAAATGCAAAAAAGCTGGCATAAATGGCTTCGTTAAAAATACACGCATAAAAACCGAAATTAGTTTTATAACTTCTACTTAAAGATACATCTTTAAGCCAACTAATAAGACCATCAACTCAAAAAACAACCAAGGTTTCGATTTTATATCGATTTTTTACGTTGGGGAAAACGGGTATTACAGCCCTGTTAGAGCCCTGTTGAGCCAGTTAACAGCTGTAAACGGCAAAAAAATCACCGTTTTCGGAAGCTTAAAAAATACATATCAAATTAATTTGCTAGTGGATTGCAATGATCAATATCTTGTTTTCTTCGTCTAAGAACCTTCTACCAGAGAAAGATATAAAACTAATTTCGGTTTTTAGGCGTGTATTTTTAACGAAGCCATTTATACAAGCATTTTTGCATTTTTTCTACCTTTTTCAACTTTGCTAGCTTCTAGCTTCTAAACTAATGAATGGAACTCAATGCTGTGTATAAGAAAGTTAGAGGGCATTCTATTACCTGTAAAATGAGTCTTCGATGGCGGCAATCGGTTAATCACAGCTCGAGTTAGAAATTAAAAAAGCGTCAAAATCGTTTTATACACTTTAAAAAAAATTGGTACCATACAAAAAATTGTAAGTGCCCTTTTCTTAATCAGAAAGATGTACCTTACCGGAAAATAAACGTTTCATGGAGTGCGTATTTCATCAATTTTTTTTTTGTAAACTGGTGTAATGGAAGGAACATGCTCAAAGCAGTGGACTTTTTGAACGATGAATCTAGTGACGACGATGCAATGGTGACGAAAACGAAATATTTTCCATACCTTACAGTTAAGTGTTAAGGATTTTTTGAATAACTCGGACTGCCATGAAATTGTTGAAAAATCTTGTAAAGAAGAAAAAATTCTTCGAACCCCCTTGACTGAGCTCGCAAACGGTATTGAAACAGACATACAGACGGACATGGCTATATCGACTCCCCTATTGATCCTGATTAAGAATATATATACTTTATGGCGTCGGAAACGTCTCCTTCACTGCGTTACAAACGTCTGACCAAAATTATAATACCCTCTGCAAGGGTATAATAATAGTCAATATCGATGTAACCTAAGCCAGAATTTCTTTGACCATAACTTTTATTGGCGAACGCAAAAGTGATAGTATTTCTTCAAAATTATAATATAGAATCTCTATTTTAGTGTGAGTCACACAAAAAAAAACGTGGTGGGTCGGAGATCGAACTCTCAGGCTAGGCTGCGTCCAACTTTCAATAGTCATGAAATAAACTTCTACTTGAATCTTTTATTCGAGCGGAACAAAAAAGTTGACAAGTTAAGGAAGGAAGAAATATATTTCGACTCGTATAAGTTATTTTACTGGAACTTTGGGATCGATTCGCACCGCCTAAACGTTAAAATATTTTTTTTTTGTTTTTGCATACATTTATAAGACACAGAAACCTACAATTTCAGATGCTGAGCTTAATCGACCTTATAAAAGTCTTCAACTTACATATGCGGTTATTCCACTACATTGTTCGGCTCATTCATTACAGCATTCATTAGAGGCTTAGAAAGGGACAAATATATATACATACTGGGCTTTGTTTGGATAAGAATGCATGGTCACTTAGAAATTAGACGTTAAATTTAAACTTTATAGTTCCCATTATTTTAGCTGGTTAAATAATTTAGGTTGAATGCTGTAAAATTAATAGTGTGTATTTCCATGAAATCAGGCATTTTAATCACGTTTTTAAAATGTTTTGGGTTTTTGAAAGTACCAATATAATTGTTTTTTAATTTTATCATATCCGTCATTAATTTTTAGAAAGGCAAGTTTTTAAAAAATTAATAAACTCAGTTATGGGTTCATTTAGAAAAATGAGCGTTATTTATAGTTGGCAACGAGTAATTATTCCTCTAAAATAATTTTTGTATTGTTCTTCTTTTTTTATAGCACATAATTAGTCGCAAAAGGTTTGACAATTCAACCAAAAAGCATGAAATTATTTCAAAGTAGCTCTAATGAATGAGCAAAATTGTACTTTTTAGATTCAATTTTGCTCATTGCTCATCGGTCCAGGTAGTACCGGTATTTTAAAATTCCAAAAAAACACCAAAGGTGCCCATCGGTTTTTACAATTTTGCTCTTTAATTGGTCATTGCAGCTCACATATATCTGTCTTGCTCGCACCTACGTAAAATAGTATAGGCTGAGAAATATTGCTATAATGAATGAGCCGAACAATGTAGTGGAATAACCGCAATAATGTTGCAAAAACTTTTAGAATTGGAAGAGTTTTGCAATAATGAACTAGATGGAGAATCTAAGCTGACGGGTACTGACTGGAGTAAAATTCGCAATCTTTTTCTCATTTTGAAGTCAATATTCGTCGCAACTAAAAAACTTCAAGCTGAACAGCTGTATATGGGCGATTTCTACAAGATGTGGCTGGAGTTAAAACTCGAGGTCGGTGCCATAGCAAATCCAAGTAGCCAGATCCTATTGAATTGTTTGCAAAAAAGGGAAGGTGTCCTCCTGTAGAACATAATCGTAGTGTGCGCTATTTACTTAGATCCTCGCATTAAGCGTGTATTGATAAAGAACACTCTAAACATAATGCGTGCACGATGTCAGCTTAAACAACGGTTTGGAAAAATTCACGCAGTTAATGTCAATGTGAGTACCGAATACACTCAAAAAATTATTTTTCTTAAATATAGAAAAATACAAATTTTCTGTGCTTTAGAAAAAAAATTCTATAAAAAGAACAAAAATTCGTAACTTCAGAAAATTTCTCTGTTAAACGATTTTTTTTAGAACTTTTTTTCTCAAAATGAGAAAAATCCTTTTTTTCGAAATTATAAGGTGTTATTTTCTAATGTGCCTTTCTTTATTTGAGGGTTAACATCGCCATTGCTTTTAGAAAAAAAATGACTAAACATTTCTAAAAATAAAAAAAATCGCCATTCAAATTAGAAAAATTCTTGTATAATAGAAATATTGTTTTTCTAAAAAACAGAAAAATTGATTAAAATTTTTCTTACATTCAGAAAAAATTGTCTGTTTTTATGAAATTTTTTTCTAAAAAAAAAAAAAAAAACTAACCTCCTTTGATCAGTTTCCCTTTTTATAAACTTTTTAGAATTTTTTTAAACCTAAGGAAAAATCGCCTTTAATCGAAGAAAATTTGGTAGCCTAGGGGTCTAACGCGTGCGTGCATGAATATGTTATTCAAGCTAATAGCCGCAAGTGTGAGTTCAATCCCACGCCGAGACGAAAAATGCTGTTTATTCTTTTTTTAATCCCTAATATTTACATAGTAATAAAAAAAAAATTGTAGCATTTTTTTTTAACTTTTGAATAGTAATATTTTGTTAAAAATGATTTTTATTATTCTATTGAACCATAGTAAAATATATTTGTGTATAAATATTAAAATTAATCAATAAATATTTACGAACAAAACTAAATAAACAAATAGAATAACTAGAAGCAAGCCAGATCAAATTGACTAAAAATAAGAGAACAAAATGTGAATAGACTTTGTACAGCCCCTCACGTGATGCATCCGTGGCGCAGCTGTTAGAGTGCTTGACTGCAAACTGTGAGGCAAGCGGTTCGATTCCCGCGTGCGGCGACCAGAGATGTTTTTCTCAAAAGTGTAAGTTGTTGGGTTTTTAAATTTATAATTTGTAATTTGTATACTCATTTCAGTTATAATTACAGGTCCGATTTGAAACTTAAAGTGCATGTACAGAATAAACATATACATCACCTACACCACATGCGCAGTTTAAGGAAATTAAAATAAGATGACAAACGAGAACGAAGAACAACAACGCAAGGGGAACGTGGCGTCACAGAAACAATTGGCATAATTCCGATTACACTAGTTTACAAAAAAAAATCGACGTCACTCTACTTGAAGACAACCTTAATTTTCTGGTAAAGAACATCTCCCTGATTAAGAAATGGGCACTTATAATTTATTTTATGATGTCAATTTTTTTTAAAGTGTAAAAAACGTTTTTGGCCCTTTTTTATTTTCTATCTTTTGTTCTGGTTAACCGATTTTGGTCATCTTAGACTTATTTTATAGGTAATGGAATGCCCTTTAACTTTCTTATACACAGCATTGAGTTCCAGTTCCTTCACAGTGACGATTCACAAACTGTGCCCAAACCTGTCACTATTTTACAAAACTCATAACTATTTTTGAGCACAAGTTACCTTTGCTTTAAACATATTTATACATGGGCGTAAGTTCTAAGCTGGAGGGGGATTACACTTCAGGCATTTCAGCCCCCAAATATTAGTAGGCTATGCCCATGTGCTTATATGCAAAGCAAAACTACTTAGACCGTTATTTAAAATTGTGACAGGTTTGGGCACAGTTTGTGAATCGTCACTGTGAAGGAAGTTAAAAAATTAATTTTAAAAATTCCAAAACAATTCACAAAAACCTGATGAGTGTCCTAAAAATTGAGGACATAAGGTGTCTTTGGATCAAAAATGCATTGTAGAAGAAAATATTTTTATTTAATTTTTAAACTTTACTGTGACTTTAAAATTTTGAATGCGCCCACCTTATCTTGTGGTTAAGTTAGATTGAATTTTCAAAAACGGTCGTATAAAAGAGACATGTAACTATTTAATTCCGAAAAGATTACCAAAATTGGTTGACCACTCTTGAAGCTATATCCCAAAAGACGAAGAAAAATTGTGATTTTCTTAAATTAAAGATACTGCAAATAGCAGAGCTGATGGACTATAGGCGTAGTGGAGAATTATGCTTAGAAAAGCCTCATTTATCGAAATAAAATGGTGGCAAGCCTGACCCATGTCACATTTTGTCGGCCTGTGTTATCAGGTATCATCGATTTTTTTTTTTAATTTTTTTGATAATTTTAAGCGGTTACACTTATTACATATGTATGTTGATCTGTGATTGATGTGTTGTGTTGATTTGTGATAGAAACATTAACACAAGTGGCAACAACTCCAACCTGCTATTGCATTTAAAAAACAAGAGAGAACGCTATAGTCGGGTTGGTGTCCCGACTATCTAATACCCGTCACTCAGCTTAAGGGAGTGCGAACGCTGTAGTCGGGTTGGTGTCCCGACTATCTAATAATCGTAACTGAGATAAAACTTTGATCAGGCCTAACTTTTTAACGAATGGTCCGATTTAAAAAATTTCTTCTACATTTCGATAGGTATTGATAAACACAACAAAACTGCATTCCTACTTTTCCGAAATATTTAAATTTTTAAAATCGTATATTAGCTATTGTGGGCGTTAGAGGGGGCGTGGCACCTTGTTGAAATAAACTTGCGCTGCGTAGGAACTCCTAGAATCTGTATGCAAAATGCCAATCTTCTAGCTTTTATAGTTTCCGAAATCTCAGCGTTCATACGGACAGACAGACGGAGAGACGGACAGACGGACAGACAGACATGGCTAGATCGACTCGGCTAGTGATCCTGATCAAGAATATATATACTTTATGGGGTCGGAAACGCTTCCTTCTAGCTGTTACATACTTTTGCACGAATACAATATACCCTTTTACTCTACGAGTAACGGGCATAATAAAGTGATTAAACAAAGTAGATACATATGTAGTACAGCATAGCATACAGAATGCAAGAAAACGCGGTAAAAAAAATGCGGGGGAAATAGCGTCATATGTACAATATACATACATTGCACATAGTAAGTACAGTGTACTTTTATTTGATTTGATTTGAATATTACAAAAAAAGCAAAAATAAATATTGAGGGGATTCCCTAAACTGTTGAATTGCTGAATTGTTGAAAATTCAACAAGAAATTTCAGCAATTAAGGGAACGACCCTGAATGGTTCCTGTTGAATTTTCAAACAGCTGTTATTTGTTGAAAAGTGTCATGAAACTTTAAACACCTAAAATTTGATTTTTTAGGTGACAACTCTGGTTTTCAACGATTCAACAAAAGTTGCAACAGCCTCGAGCTTGTTGAATTGCTGAAATTTCTGAAACTTGATTTTGTATGGAACAGCTGATTAACAGCTGACCAAAATTCAACAATTCAGCAATTTAACAGTTTGTTTTCTTTAATTTATTAATAAATATAAACTAAAAATTATAAAAATATAATTTAAGATCGTATGTGGGTTAGTGGTTATTGCTTATGCAGCTTAAAATTAAAAAAAAATATATCAAAAATATCCGATTTTTGTTTCAATAAAAAATATCATCGATTCGATATTTTTAAATATTTTGACATCCCTATTTCCGACCCTTTAAAGTATATATATTCTTGATCAGGGTCACTAGCCGAGTCGATATAGCCATGTCTGTCTGTCCGTCTGTCTGTCTGTCCGTCTGTATGAACGCTGAGATCTACGCAAACTAGTCTCTCAGTTTTGAAGCTATCGGGATGAAACTTTCCCAAAAGTCTTCTTTCTTTTGCAGGTAGTATATAAGTCAGAGCGAGCCGGATCGGACAACTATATCATATAGCTCCCATAGGAATAATAATGCGTAGAAACAGACAGACGGACGGATAGACGGACAGACGGACATGGCTAGATCGACTCGTCTAGTGATGCTGATCAATAATATATATACTTTATAGGGTCGGAAACGTCTCCTTCACTGCGTGGCAAACTTCTGACTAAAATCATAATACCCTCTGCAAGGGTATAACAATTGTATCTTGGGTGTTTTTGAACATATAATGTCCTATCTTGGAAATACCATTTTTTATCTAATTCTGAATTTCAAATAAAATTTTATCAAAATTTTACGTTTTTTGGAAAACTCATAAAAGTTTGAACTAAAAAATAATTATTTTTCGACCAAATCCTGATACACATGTTTACTTATTTTTCAAATAATACATGTAAAAAAAGTTTCAGTCTAATCAAAAATGTGAAATAACGTTTTTGTCCAATTCTTTACGTTTTGTAAAATTCTACCTGGTACATATTTTTACCGAATACAATACGCCTTTTTACCTTTTGAGTAATGGGTATAATGCAGTTTGATTTATAATGAAAGTCCAAAGGTTTCTGCAATACCTACCCTAAAACTTTCACGAAATTGTAAAATTACCAGCTTTTAAGTATCGGATTTTATATATCAGATATCGCCGTTTGGTTTTATTTGTTGGCTCTTTGGCTCAACAAGATCGACTAATTAGTTCACATTCGTGGACAGTCAGTATTTCTTTTAATTACGGTGCAATCTGCCAAATACTGGCAAAATTAGAACAGTTGGTGGGCACAGAGTTCCAACAATAATAACATGGATAACAGCAGGACCAACAACAGAGAACACAACCGCACCGACTACAAGCGACTGATTTTGAATGCAGGCGCTGGTCACGAAACAAAAAAGGAGCATTTTACAATTTTCGAAAAATTAAATCAGAGTTTGCGGTGATAGGAAAAACATGAAGATTTACCAACACACCCAAGCACGCACCACAGCCTCATCTAAAGCCCCAACCATTTTCAAACTTCCTTGTTTCCCACACAAGCACTCGCAGAATTCCCATGTTAAGACATAGAAAGCGGACGTACAAAAACGGTTAAAAACATTCGATACAAAAACTGGGAATTGCGGTGTTTGGGAGTGCCGGGATGTTACAGGGGCTTTGCAACGTAAATGAAGAAAACTTGTTTAGCAACCATTTTTGGGGAGTGCGGCTGGTACTTGTCCTTGTTGTTCATCTTCTTGTTGCTAAGGTGGGATGTCGAAATATTTAAAAATATCGTGTCTATGATATTTTTTATTGAAATAAAAAATCAAAATGATATTTCATATATCAGAAAAAAAAATATCTATATATTAGATATTTTTTACATTTTTGTTTTACTATTTTTATACGCTTGCAGGGGTATTTTAATTTCAGTCATATGTTTGCAACGCAGTGAAGGAGGCGTTTCCGACCACATAAAGTGTGTATGTACATATATTCTTGATCAGCACCAATAGCCAGTCCATCTAGCCATGTCCGTGTCCATGTCTTTCCCAAAAGTCTTTCTTCTATTGCCGGTAGCCGGATCGGACCACTATATCTTAAGGCTCCCATAGGAATAATCAAACAAATATAAGAAAATGCATTGTAACTTTGTAGGAAGTAGGCGTTTTGATTTTTGACAACTTGAAAACATCATTTTAAATAGGCAATAACATATCTGGAATCCCTTGAACTGCACCAATTCACACTGGTCGAAATGACCAATTTTTTTTGCATAAAATCAAAATTTTCATGGTAAAATATATTGAATTGACTTATAATATATTGTTTAACTACAAACAATCGATAACTTTAAGTTGAATATTTGCAACCCTGAAGTTTTGCTGGGGCCCCGCAAAGTTCGTTGACCGATCAGCTGCTTTCAAGCAAAAAGAGGCGGCAAATTGTTAAGTAAGTTTTACAATTCGCAGATTTTAATTTTGTGCACTAATTTAAATACAAAAATATGGATAATATTGCTCAAGGTATGTAGATTATAGGTTAAATCTATTATTTGAATATAAGTGTTATCTGTTTATATTGAGTCAAAATCTGCCAAGTGGGCCACCCCTGATCCGAAGGTCCGATTTTCATCAAACTTGTTGGCTTTTCCTGTTCACAACGACAATATAAGAACTTCATTTGAACGGTTTTGCGAAGTTTTAAGTTTTACCGAAGTTATAGCGGTCACAATATGGTATTTTTGCCACTTTTTCGAAAAAGTTGCACTCAGTTTTTATTGCATATCTTTGGAACGGTATGAGATATCTTTATGATGTTTTCACTAATCGATCAAGAATTGTATTAGCTTTTCATAAAAAAATATTACAATTTTTTAAAAATTATTTTTCGATAAAAGAAATAAGAAAAATTTTGTTCAGTGTATTTTTTTCAGTGTTCTTCACCAGCTACTGAGTTCAAAACCATTTAAAAATGAAGTTTAATTCATCATGAAGAAGATCCAAAAAAAAAAGAGGGGCCCGGCCAAAGGTTTTTCGCAATACCTAATTTTCGGTGGGCGCACAGCGGTTTCCCATACAAAAACGACTTGCTCGTGAAAATTGGCTGGTCAACACATGCCGTAGCGCGCGTAGCGTCAGCCGACTGCAGCCGTCAATGAGAAACTTTTTGTCGTTTTGTATGGGAAACCGCTGTGCGCCCACCGAAAATTAGGTATTGCGAAAAACCTTTGGCCGGGCCCCTCTTTTTTTTTTTTGGATCTTCTTCATGATGAATTAAACTTCATTTTTAAATGGTTTCGAACTCAGTAGCTGGTGAAGAACACTGAAAAAAATACACTGAACAAAATTTTTCTTATTTTTTTTATCGAAAAATAATTTTTAAAAAATTGTAATATTTTTTTATGAAAAGCTAATACAATTCTTGATCGATTAGTGAAAACATCATAAAGATATCTCATACCGTTCCAAAAATATGCAATAAAAACTGAGTGCAACTTTTTCGAAAAAGTGGCAAAAATACCATATTGTGACCGCTATAACTTCGGTAAAACTTAAAACTTCGCAAAACCGTTCAAATGAAGTTCTTATATTGTCGTTGTGAACAGGAAAAGCCAACAAGTTTGATGAAAATCGGACCTTCGGATCAGGGGTGGCCCACTTGGCAGATTTTGACTCAGAAGCAAAAGCAAAAGCGTTCATACAGACAGACAGACGGACATGGCTATATCGACTCGGCTAGTGACCCTGATCAAGAATATATAAACTTTATAGTATATATAGCTTTTACATACTTTTGCACGAATACAATATAGCCTTTTACTCTACGAGTAACGGGTATAAATATTTGTTTTAAAATTAATGTTTAACTTTAGTAAAATAGATAAAAATGATGTTTTTCGTGTGTCTTAATGCATTTGCAGTAAATTTGGATTATATTATTATTTTAGGTAATTGTTAATATCTTAAATATTAAATAACAACATTTCCTATGTTGTCCAACAATTTTCGATTCATGTTTTTTTTCATAATACTTTATTTACACCAAAATTATTATACAATCTTAACAATCTGTGTCCGTATCTGTATCTTCGTCCGTATGCACCTTCGTCTGTATCTGAATCTTCTTCTGAGGGCTTCAATAAGTCTAAGGCCTCTTTAGGTATTTTAGTGGATTTCTCCTTATCTAAATCCGATATAGAGGTTATTATTGGATCAGAACTTATGAGAAAAAAGTCTTCGTTTTTTTTTTCTCGACTGATTTTTCGAGAAAATTGCTTCTGATATCTTTTAAAATCCTTGTTTTTTGCTTTAAAGCGTGTTCAATAATTTCTGGGCCATGAATACAAAATTTATGCAGGGTAGGTGTCATATAATACTCGTACCATGGGTTTTTCTCTAAAAAAGATAAGCTGTCTTATGTGCAATTTAAATTTCATTTATTTGGCTTATAGTTAACTACACTCAGAAAAAAAATCGCCCTAAATTTCAGAAAATCGCCATACTTTGAAAATCGCCTTGAAATTCAGAAAAAATGTCTATTTTTTAGAAATGTTTTTCTAAAAATAGCACATTTTTACCCTGGAAATTTGGTTTTCTTTTTCTGTATATTTTTTAGAAAATTTTCTTTGAATTTAAGAAAAAAGGGGACAATAGGAATGTGAGTTTAGAAATTTTTACCCTAAATTTTAGGAAAAAAATGTACTGAATGTAGAATGCCAAGCTTATTTGGAGAAACGCCATAAAATCCATAAAATTGACTCGTTTTCGGTGTATACAATGTCTTAAAATCTGGCCACACTGTCGTCGCCAGCATTTATTTCTCGCGTGGTGCTTGTGAAATTCGTGCAAAATTCTTGTAAAAGTCGTGTAAGTTAAAGTTTTAACAAAATGGACAAACTATTAAGCCAATTGGAGGGTCAGCAGTTTGTTCAACTTTTTAATGGTAAGTTATTAACTATTAATTTTCCTGTTAGCATGTTGTAATAATACTTAGAAAATACCCGTAAGAAGCTGTAAAAATTGTATATCATCAGCTTTGTCTTCTTCTTCTGTTAAAGAAAAAGTAGAAGACTTTGAACATACATATGTATGTATGTACATATGTGTGTAGGAAAAGTACAATACACATGTGCTAAAGAAGTTATATATGTACATATGTTTTATTATAACATGCTTTTTTCATTGTTTGACTGTTTGCCTTAAATGTTAATTTATTTATGTATTCAGAATTACAATTTGATCAAAATACTCTCTTGCACCTAACATGGGAACAACTTCGATCCGAAATTCCAAAGGACCTAGTTGGAGTAGGCATAGTTTTTTACTCGAATTTGCAGAAGTGGAAAATCCAAGTCTAAAGTATTGCGCCACGTGTGTCCAAGAACGCAACTGCGCGAGCGAGATGCTTATAGTTACAATTTTTTTTTACAACTGTGTATAGTCGTCCCACTTGCACTTGTGGACTCGTGTTGTGACTTTTAATAAATTGCCCTTGAACCAATATTTTTTCAGATTTACCAAAAAAAGGTTTTATCATTTAATACGTTTTTAATTGTTATTATTTTGATTTATTTTAAAATAGCACTTGGGTTCTGCTTCTAAAGACAATGATCAATTCGAGGTGAGAAGAAAGAAGACTATATGTTGTATTTTATTTTAATGTAATTGTTTTTTATACATATTTAGATTAGCATTACGCACATCTTAGCTGAATGCCAAAAGTCGAAAGTGGTTTTTAGCTTTTACAAGGAAAATAAAGGACTAAACCAAAAATATAGAAGGATATTGAGCACCATTATTTGTGAATACTTAGTCCTAAATGGTATTCCACCAAAACAGAACTTATTGTCCGATTTAGCAGAGGAACTCGTTTTACTTTTCGACAAGGAAATCAAGGTCAGAAAGTACTAAACGGTATACACTTAAAAAACTAACTCTAAATATTTTGAAGGAAACGTACTTTATAAAAATCCATGGAAAGAAACCAGGTGGATTGTTATATAGCAATTATTATAATTTGCAGTCAAAACTCAATAAGGACAAAATATTAAAAAAGAACAAAGTGGAACACAAGGAAAATTGTTCTCCGAATTTGATCATAAAACCAGGTAGCTAACAAACTGTTGAATAAATTCTAGTTATTTCTAGTTAATATATTTTTAGATGATGAGATACAAGTGCATGTTCATTGGTTGCAATTTAACATTTGCCCTGAAGAAGAAGTCATCGAGAAATGGAATATAATCTTTGACTACCGTATGAGCATCTTGAAAGGGTCTGCTAATCTTGCTGAAATATTACAGGAGTTTCCCATTCTTAAGCAGTCTTTTGGTTATAAATTGGTATGTTACTTTTAAATTTTTTGAACTATTTTATTTGTATATATTTTTACTTAGATTGAAGCAGACTTTGCCAAATCTTATCCAGCCATAGAGAACAGCTTCACCGAAAAATGGGAACATTTTCAAGATAAAGTTTTACCCATTCTTAAGTCAAACATAAAGGACCAACAGAGCTTAGTTTGGTTAAAAACTTATGATGTTCAATCTAACGGTAAGAAGCAATATTGTTTTATATACTTAAATACGTCTATAAATATGTGTATATATTTTTTCAGATGCCAAAAACGCATTGACCTTGTTTCTGTTGCACGGATTGCTGGTACCAACTAACCGCGGAAAAAAAAATGCGCAGGGGAAGAAGTTATTGAAGTTTACCATCGAAGACTCAAGGAGTACATTTATACACTGGAAGTCTACAACAGGCGAATTACAAACGCAGATCAAAGAAGAGGTTGAGAGCTGCTACAATGAAAAGACAACCCTTCAGCCCATAATATGCGCAATTGGGGAAAGTATTTATAATTTAACGGAGTTTTATATCTTCTTATCAGGATTTTACTATAAGTTGCCATCTATCCTTAAGTGCGTAGAAGTATGTTTTAAAATTTATATGGTTCTCAACTTAAAGTACCCCAACGAATGCCAACTGGTTTGGTGTTTTATTCAAAAATACTTTTATGGCATCAATTTAAAGACGGACTTGCAAAACAGAGCTATTTCAGAATTGCTAAATGACTTAAAATGATTTGCCTCTTTTAGCTGTAATATCACTATTATAAAATAATCCTTACATACCTACTGTTTTCACACCTTTTGACTTTAAAAATGCTTTCGTGTAAAATATGTCTTGAAACTTTTGAAATTATGAATCACTTCCTAAAACATATGCGTTCTGTACATTTACTTGAAACGTATATAAAATTACCATGTGGGCAAAGCGAATGTTCTCAAATTTTTAGCAATTTTCAATCCTTTTCAAAACATGTACGTAACCACACTATTTCTTCATATACTTACACCGAAGAAAGCTGTAACTCAACAATAAGTTTTGATAATAATGTTAGTCTAGATTTAGAAGAAGTCACGATACAACCAGACAAATCTCATAATGTTAAACAAAACGATGATCTTCAAGACCACTCATTAAAACTGACTTTGAATATGAGTTCGGACTTATCCATTCCTCGGAAAAATACATTTAAAATTCAAAAACATATTAAGCATAATATTACGGATCCGATTAGAAAAAAGTTGCAAGGGTTACGAGATCAATTGAATTCAGGACAAAGCACAGACCATATTCGCAAGAGTTTAGAAAAATTCATTGAGTTTTATGATAATCCGTTTCAAAGTATTGACAATGAGTATAAATTAATAAAAAGACTTAAACAGTTACAGTTATACAAGGACCCCTTCATTTTCACAATTGATGACACAATATCAACAATAAGGCATAAAAATACTATGACTTTAGGTTCAAAAAAGTCCTCTGGCGTAATTTTCCCAATTGAGTTTCACCTAAAGAAATATTTTGAGTTGCCAAACGTGTTCTCTTCGTTTAAAAACAGGTTAAATTTTCTTACAAATCAAACTAAGATTACTAATTTTGCCAATGGTCATTTATGGAAGCAAGTTATGCTTGCCAACAGAGGCCAAAATAAAATAGTATTTCCGTTCTTTCTATATGTCGACGATTTTGAGATCAATAATCCGTTAGGACCCCATTGCGATCCACTTTTAGCAGTTTATCTTTCATTTCCAACTTCACCCCTGGAGTATCATGAAATATTTTGTGCAGCACTATTTAAATCATCAGACGTAAAAAGATTTGGAAATTCGAAGTGCTTGGGCAAGCTTGTAGATCAGCTAAAAAGACTTGAAGAAGAGGGAATATCATTAATTGTTGACGGCGCGGAGCAAAGAATATATTTAACTTTAGGTCTAGTTTTAGGAGACAACTTAGGCCTCAATAGCATATTAGGTTTTACATCATCATTTGCGTCGAGATATTATTGTAGGTTTTGCAAAATGCCAAGAGAGGAAGCAGCATATTCGCATAAAGAGATCATTGAGACTCTTAGAAATGCAAATAACTACGCTGCAGATGTGGCGGCACTAAACGTTTTAGAAACTGGTATTAAGTCAGCATGCATTTTCAATAATCTAAGCCATTTTTCAGCAGTGCAGAACTTTTCCGTTGACATTTTGCACGACGTTTTTGAGGGAATTATTAAATATGATGTGTGCCAAATTTTGCTCTTCTATATAAATGCAAAAACATTAGATTTAGAAATTATAAACCTTAGAAAAATGAATTTTCAATACGGTGTATCTGAGATAGGAAACATTTTTCCCCTATTTCAAATTAGACACTTGAGAAAAATGAATATTAAGGCCACTGCAAGAGAAATTCTAACTTTTATAACTTATTTTCCGTTGATGGTGGGAGATCTTATTGCACCAAATTGTTCCGTTTGGAAGTTTGTAATAAATCTTTTAAAAATCATAGATTACATTACCCTTTCTGAATATTCTTCAAAAGAATTAAATATATTAAAAGAAGCTATTGAATATCATAATAAAGAATACACAGTCTTATTTGATGACACCTTAAAACCAAAATTTCACTTCTTGAATCATTATTTTAGAATTGTTAGCGAGTCAGGACCCTTAAAGTATCTATGGACCTATCCGTTTGAATCAAAGCACAAGACTTTAAAGTCATACGCAAAGAACATAACTTCAAGAAGAAATATTTTGTCGTCACTTTCAATAAAAATATGTATCAGTTATGCTCAACATATAAAAAATTTTAAAATTGAAGAAGTAGCATTTAGCAAATCAAAATGTAAAGCATCTAGTTCAATTTTAAGGGAAGAACTTTCAAAAGTTTTCCAAAATATTGAAAATGTATACTGTTATTGTTATGTACGAATTCGAAATTTTATATATAAAAAGGGATTTTTTCTTTATTCAGTTGACCCGGAGTTTGCCGCATATGAAATTAAAGAAATATGCGTCCAAGAAAATGAAGTCTCTTTTTTATGCATTGCCGTTAATGTGAAATACAGTACCCATCTGACATGTTTTGAAACATTAGGATATTTAAATATAAAATTAATACAACAAAGCTCAATTACAAATCCTCCCATTCAATCGCATAAGCTTAATGATAAGACCTACCTAAAACCAAAAATGTATTTTTAACAAATGTAATAGAATTTAATCAAAATATTTCATGTTAAAGTAAGATAGATTTAACTATATCCTAATCCTAATTAATGACAAAATCAATATGAATATCTAAATATATTTTTATAAAAAAAACCGGTCTTTTAAATTTCAGAAATTTTATCATATTATATTTATATGAGCATATATTTCTTGAGCAAAGAAAGCACAATTCTATTTTTAAGAAAAAATATTTCTGATAAATAGAAAAAACATTCCTAAGTATTAGAAAGAAAATTTCGTAACTAAAGAAAGAAAATTTCTTAATTTAAGAAGCTCCTGCCCTTCATGTTAGAAAACTTTTCTAAATTCCAAAAAAATAAATGCTTAAAGATTGGAAAGCAAAAACCCTACATTTTAGAAAAAAAATTTCTAAAATTCAAGGCGAGCTGCCTTTGGCTTAAAAAGTATGGCGATTTTCTAAAATTCAGGGCGATTTTTTTTCTGAGTGTATGGACAGCTAACTTACCTGAATCGAGGTAACAATAAATTTGGGAGGATATAAAATCAATAGAAGACTCAAAAGATATACATTGATAGGCTAAATTATAATTAGAACATAAAACACGGAATGGTTCATGAAGGGAAAAATTAGATCTCACAATTGGTAGACGGATAGGATGGAAGGCACGAGTGGTTCTAGACGGGACTGCAATATTGATATCTCTAAACAGAGTTGGAGAATACACCGCACCGCTCAGCAGTTTGTGTATAAATATTTCACCGATACAAAATCTGCGGAGTTTTAAGGTGTTTAGGTCAATCAGTTTTAGCCTGGACAAATAAGGTGGTAAGTGCCGATCAGGATCCCAATTAAGGTTGCGATTCTATTAAATTGTGTTGGTAAACATATTGTGGATTCCATACCTCAGAACAGTACTCCATAATTGGGCGAACTAGGCTTACGTATAGCGATTTAGTTGTATACCGATCATTGAACTCATTTGCCTTACGCTTAATAAAGTAAATCACTAACTGTCCGATCGTTCCTATAGTAGCTATATGATATAGTAGTTCGAAATTGATAATATTAAAATCGAAATTCGAAAACATTTAAAAAGAGTCATATCCCAGAGTAGAAGAGAATACAATTAAAACCAACGAAGCAACAATTTATTTCCTATTATATTCCCATTAATTTTCCGATCGTTCCTATGGCAGCTATATAATATATTCGCCCGATTTTTATAAAATTTTTTTCGAAATTCAGAATCAGATAAAAAATGGTATTTCCAAAAGTAGGATATTATTTTTTTTTTACATTTTTTTCCCCGATTATACCTATGGGAGCTATATGACATAGTTGTCCGATCCGGCTCGTTCCGACTTATATACTACCTGCAATAGAAAGAAGACTTTTGGGAAAGTTTCATCCCGATAGCTTAAAAACTGAGAGGCTAGTTTGCGTAGAAACGGACAGACGGACGGACAGACGGACATGGCTAGATCGACTCGTCTAGTGATGCTGATCAAGAATATATATACTTTATAGGGTCGGAAACGTCTCCTTCACTGCGTTGCAAACTTCTGACTGAAATCTGCAAGGGTATAAAAATAGGATATATGTAATAATGACCGTGTTGTAATTTATTTCCTATTATATTCCCATTAGTTTTTCGATCGTTCCTATGGCAGCTATATGATATAGTCGTCCGATTTTGATAAAATTTTCATCAAAATTCAGAATTAGATAGAAAATGGTATTTCTAAAAGTAGGAGGTTATATGTTTAAAAACACCCAAGATATAGTTTTTTACATTTTTTTTCCCGATTATTCCTATGGGAGCTATATAATATAGTTGTCCGATCCGGCTCGACTTATATACTACCTGGAAAAGAAAGAAGACTTTTGGGAAAGTTTTAGCCCGATAGCTTTAAAGCTGAGAGAATAGTTTGCGTAGAAACAGACAGACGGACAGACGGACATAGCTCGACTCGTCTAGTAATGCTGATCAAGAATATATATACTTTATAGGGTCGGAAACCTCTCCTTCACTGCGTTGCAAACTTCTGAATGAAATCAGAGGGTATGCAAGGGTATAAAAATGCAGTTTGGTTTCACAAAGAAATCCCTACCAATTTCAACTTCGCACAAAAATCTGTAATTTTTATACCCGTTACTCGTAGAGTAAAAGGGTATATTGTATTCGTGCAAAAGTATGTAACAGCTAGAAGGAAGCGTTTCCGACCCCATAAAGTATATATATTCTTGATCAGGATCACTAGCCGAGTCGATATAGCCATGTCCGTATGAACTCTGAGTTTTCGGAAACTATAAAAGCTAGAGGATTGGCAGTTTACAGGAGTTCCCACGCAGCGCAAGTTTGTTTCAAAAAGGCCCACAATAAATATAAAACAATTTAAAACAAGAGAGAACGCTATAGTCGGGTTGGTGTCCCGACTATCTAATACCCGTCACTCGGCTAAAGGGAGTGCGAGGGAGATATAAACTTTGATCAGCAATAACTTTTTAACGAATGGTCCGATTTAAAAAATTTCTACTACATTTCGATAGGTATTGATAAACACAAGAAAACTGCATTTTTACATTTCCGAAAAATTAAAATTTTTAAAATCCTATATAAGCTATTGAGGGCGTTAGAGGGGGCGTGGCACCTTCTTGAAATAAACTTGCGCTGCGTAGGAACTCCAAGAATCTTCATGCAAAATGCCAATCCTCTAGCTTTTATAGTTTCCGAGATCTCAGCGTTCATACGGACGGACAGACAGACGGACAGACGGACATGGCTATATCGACTCGGCTAGTGACCCTGACCAAGAATATATATACTTTATACAGTCGGAAACGCTTCCTTCTCCCTGTTACATACTTTTGCACGAATACAATATACCCTTTTACTCTACGAGTAACGGGTATAAAAATTTAAATATTTTGGAAAAGTAAAAATGCAGTTTAATTGTGTTTATCAATACCTATCGAAAGAGTTATGCCCGATCAAAGTTTTATAACGGGTATCTGATAGTACACTCAAACAATTTTTTTTCCTAAATTTTAGAAAATCGCCATAAAATGAAATTTTTTCTTAATTTTAGAAAATTTTCTGAATTTTAGAAATTGTTTTCTTGAATCTAGGAAAAAAGACCATAGAAACAGAATTTTATGAAAAACCTTTCTTAAATTTAGAAAAATGATTTTTTTTTCTTAAATCAATGGTGTTTTTTCCTAGTTTGCTCTCCAAAAGTTTTCTTAAATTAATGGCGATTTCGCCATTAAATTAAGAAAAAATGTACTTCATCCCTTCCTAGAATCTAGAAAGTCGCCATAAAAAACACGGTACATTTTTTTTAATTTAAAGAATTTTTCTGAATTAAAAAAAACTTTTTTCTTGAAAACAGAAAAGTAGAAATAGAAAATCACCATAGATTTAAGAAAAACTTTTTTTATTTCTGTTATGCTTCTCATTCTTTCTTCGAAACGAAAAAGAAGAAGACATGGGGTTAGTCCGCGGCGCGTCGCGTTGACAGTTTTTGGCGTATGTATATGTTTATGTGTGTTTGTGTGTATGATCGAGAATTTTCTTGTGCGTAGCTGTAACTTTTATTGCGTTGTTGTTTTGGAAATGCAGTCTCTCGCGAGAGAGTTGCTTGCGTTGCGCTGCATCTTGAACCCTTGCGCTCAGTTTTGGATGAGCATTCAAAGTAATAAGTTTGTGTAGAGCCTATTTAAGAAAGTTAAAGTGCGATCCCTCTAAGAGGCAATTTATAGGTAAGCAATTGAAATAAATTTTAATATAAATTTGGTAAGTAAGTAAAAATGTATGGTAAGCAAAGGGCAAACTATTTTAATAGATTTGGCTATTAATAATATTGCAGGCCGCAAATACCATCCTTCTCTAATATTAATTTTTATTTTCGATTGCAGGAATAATTTCAATTTCAGGTATTGTTGATAATTTGGCAGTAAGTAAGTAAATTTTAATAATAATATGTTACATATTTAATATAAATATTAATAGTTTTATTTTTATCTTTTTTGTTTTCTTTTCTTTTTTTGTTAAGGAAATATTTGTAATGCTATTTTTTCTTTTTTTGGTTTTCTTTTCTCTTTTTTGTTTAGGAAATATATATAATCTTATTTTTATCTTTTTTGTTTTCTTTTCCTTTTTTGTTTAGGAAATATTAATAATTTTCTTTTCGTCTTTTTTATTTTCTTTTCCCTTTCTTGTTTAGGAAATAAAATAGTAAAATAAATATGTAAGCATTTTATTTAAATAAAGAAAATTTTCTAAAAATAAAAAAAGTCCTTTCTTATTTTAAGAAAAAAGATTCTATATTCAAGAAAAGTACTTTCTGGATTTTAGGAAAATTTCTCAATTTGATGGCAACTTTTCTTGATTTTAGAAAGGTATTTCTGCTTTTCAGGAATTTTTTTCCTAAATTTTAGAAAATTCCTTTCTAAAAAATACGGTAAATCGCCATCGACTGAAATTCATGGCGAATTTCTTGATTTAATGGCGATTTCGGGCTGTTTTTTTTTTTGAGTGTATACAAATATTCCTTGGATTAACATCGTACTTTAGGAAGTTCGTAGATGGATATGCAGTCATAGCTAAACCGTTGTCAGATCTGTTGAGGAAAGATGTAAAATTTGAGTTCAAGGAGTTGCAGCAGGTATCATTCGAGCAGTTGAAGGCGGCCTTGGTTAGTAAACCAGTTTTGAAACTGTATAACCCGAAATTGGCTACAGAAATACACACGGACGCGTCAAAGTTTGGTTTCGGTGCAGTCCTACTACAAAAGGATCCAGCCGATAGTCAGTTGCACCCCGTCATGTACATGAGTCGCAAAACAAAGCCGTGTGAGGAAAAATATCACTCATATGAACTGGAGGTCCTAGCAGTCATTGCAGCATTGACGAAATGGCGTGTGTATGTCTTGGGAACGAAGTTTAAAATCATCACAGACTGTAACGCGTTTGCCATGACGATGAAAAAGAAGGAAGTTCCGTTGCGAGTGGCTAGGTGGGCAATGTTTTTGCAAGACTACGATTACGAGATAGAACATCGATCAGGTACCAAGATGAGACACGTAGACGCGCTCAGCCGAGTTGCTTGTTTTGTATTGACAGAGAGCGTAATGCACAAGTTAAAGGAAGCTCAGATGACAGATGAATGGACCAGAGCAGTTAAAAGTCTCGTGGAAGTGCAGGGACATGAGGATTATTACATCGCCAATCAAATCTTGTTCAAAGACCCAGACCGAGAATTGATCGTAGTTCCATCTCAAATGGAAACTGAGATAATTCAGATTGCTCATAAGCAAGGCCATTTTTCGGCAAAGAGGACACAGGATTTGGTGGAGAAATCCTATTTCATTCCGATGTTAAGAGATAAGGTTTCGAAAGTAGTGGGAAATTGTGTAGAGTGCATTTTAGTAAATGCAAAGGCCGGAAAGCAGGAAGGTTATCTAAATCCGATTGATAAGGGAGACAAACCATTAGTTACCTATCATATTGATCACGTGGGGCCGATGGATATCACCAAGAAAAGATACAATCACATCCTAGTAGTAGTGGATGCATTTTTGAAATACGTTTGGTTGTATCCAACACGCAGTACCGGAGTTGAGGAGGTGTTAAATTGTTTGGACAGGCAGGCCATCATTTTTGGTAATCCATTCAGGATCGTGTCAGACCGTGGTGCAGCTTTCACCTCTCACTTGTTTAAAGAATACTGTGACAAACAGAAGATTCAGCACTTATTGATCGCTTCAGGTGTACCTCGTGGTAACGGTCAGGTAGAGAGAATGCATAAAATCGTGGTGCCAATGTTGTCGAAGATAAGTCTAGAAAACCCAGGAAATTGGTACAAACATGTGGGTAAAGTCCAGCAATGGGTTAACAATATTGAGCCTAGGAGCACAAAAGTAACCCCGTTCAAGTTGTTAACAGGCGTCGACATGCGGTTAATCGACAGTTCAGAGCTGAAAGAGCAGCTTCAGCAGTCTTTGATACAAGAATTAGACCAGAAGCGTGAACAGATACGCAAGGAGGCCAGGGAGAACATACAAGCTATGCAAGAAGAAAATAGGCGTACTTTTGATTCAAAGAGAAAGGACGAAAAGCTCTACAAAGTTAACGATCTAGTCGCGATCAGGCGTACTCAGTACGGAGTTGGCTTGAAGCAAAAAGGAAAGTATCTTGGCCCCTACAAAGTAGTAAAAGTTCACAAACATGGCAGGTATGATGTTAAAAAAGTGGGAGATAGAGAGGGTCCTTTGAAAACATCTACTGTAGCTGAATTTATGAAGGAGTTCGGGGCGAACACCCAGTCAGGAGGGCCGAATGTAGGAAAACCAGAAGAGCAAATAGGAAGAAAAACACGAAGTGGTCAGCGCTTCTAGAATAGTCGATCGAGAGTACTAAAAGCGAGTAAAGTTCAAAGAGAGTCAGTCGGTGTCAAGATCTCGTTCATACCACACACAAGTTGCCGAAAGAACGTTTCATGTACAACGCGGAAAACACTTTGTTAACTTTAAGTTAAAACCACAACCGAACTTGTAATCGCTTTCCTAAATATTAATAATATAATAAACAGTTTATAATAATACAACGTCGTCTCAGGAGTGTTCGTCCTTAAACGGGGCCACATGTATCAGCAATTTCTTTTCCAACTTCTTGCCCTATTGAATACTCTGTCTCGCTAATTGTTGTGTAATCAATTTCCATTAATTCTTTTACAAAACTACTGACACTTAAGTCATCATCGTGCTTCGCAATCCTGTAACTCGAATCCTTGCTTTGTGAATGTTCGTGCATAACGACTCCATTACATAATTTATCCCATGCAACTTCTGATACTATTTCTCTAACAATTTCCATAATAATCTCTTCTGAAACGATTTCCATAACTATTTCCCTAACAATTTCCATAACAATCTCTTCTGAAACGACTTCCATAACTATTTCCTTAACAATTTCCATAACAATCTCTTCTGAAACCACTTCCATAACTATTTCCTTAACAATTTCTTCTGAAACCACCTCCATAACTATTTTCATAACAATCTCTTCAAATATCTCTAATTCATTGTCAATTGCTACCTCATCATAATTATCCAAAATCTTTGTAGGTTCTATTCCACAGTCTTCAGTTACAACCAACGTATTGTGTGATTCTATTGGTAACTTCATATTCATGTTATCATTCCAAATTCTGTAATCCTCTGGACTGAAGCTCAGACCACATTCTTTTAAAAAATTCCTCCCAAGAACTACATTATGTCCCATATATTCATTAGCCACGACTGTTAAATGAAAATGCGTTTTTATTGAATTTTCAAAAATGAAACAAGAGACTCTTCCATGAGTAATTAACTGGCTTCTGTTAAGACCAACATATTTGTTGTCTTCAATAAGTAGAATGGCGCCTTCTGGGACCAATGACATTTTTATAAAAGAAATAGGGCATGAGGAAATATGAGGCATGCTGTAATCAAAATTTTAAATTCTCATACGAAGTTGTCATCCGCGTTCCTGTTAATCGCAGCCCTTTCCTTGTTCAGTGGGCAAACTGCTACCAGGTGTTCCGATGAACCGCATTCAAAGCAAGAGCCACGCTCCCTCTTCGGCTTCCTGCAATCCTTTGATAGATGGCCCTTAGCATAGCAGTTGTAGCATCGAAAGTCCTTAATGGTCCTGCCAACCTCTTCTGGCTTACGCAAAAACGTTTGCTCAGGTAGATTTACCTCGCCAAATGCGCGACGAATTTCCGCGATGCTCGTGAAGCACTGAATGCGTGCTTGGGTACGAAGGTTATGGGACGGAATACCCTCGATCACCTGATCCAGAAGTTCGTCGTCGTCAATGCTTATTCCATGAGCCAGCATTATCTTATCCTCTAGGTACGCGACAAACTTCTCTCCCACTGTCCAGTTGCGTATCTCAAACAGACGACGAGCCTCCGACTTTGACAGTTTCTTTTCAAACACCTCCAGCATCTGCTCGCACAAAGTGTCCACACTATCCAGTACGCGTGTCGGGGTGGCATGTAGCCACCCTGCAGTTCCATTCAGCGCTTTTTTAGCAGTGAACTGAGCACTAAGCGCTCAATCACTGCTGAATTTGTATGAAAAATAGCGATGATTTTAACATGGACACATCCTAGGGGCTCATCACTGCCAGAAACTAGCGCTTTGTTAGCACCTGTTCATCACCATTTTTCAGCGCCTAATTCATCACTAAATTTGGCGCTTTTTCAGCACCTAATTCATCACTAAATTAGGCGCTTTTTCAGCGCCTAATTATCACCCAAAATCATCACCTATTCACTGCCCATTTTCATCACCTGTTCACCGCCCATTTTCATTAAAAATATGTTGAATTTCATCGCCTTTATCATTAGGTTTATTTCTATTCAATTCATTTTTACTACATAATTTTTTATATATTATTTTCATATTTATACCCTTGCAGAGGGTATTATGATTTCAGTCAGAAGTTTGCAACGCAGTGAAGGAGACGTTTCCGACCCTATAAAGTATATATATTCTTGATCAGCATCACTAGACGAGTCGATCTAGCCATGTCCGTCTGTCCGTCTGTCCGTCCGTCTGTCCGTCCGTCTGTTTCTACGCAAACTAGTCTCTCAGTTTTAAAGCTATCGCGCTAAAACTTTCCCAAAAGTTTTATATCTATTGCAGGTAGTATATAAGTCGGAACGAGCCGGATCGGACAACTATATCATATAGCTCCCATAGGAATAATCGGGGAAAAAAATTTAAAAAAAATTTATCTTGGGTGTTTTTGAACCTAGACCCTCCTACTTTTGGAAATGCCATTTTTTATCTAATTCTGAATTTCGAATAAAATTTTTTTAAAATCGGACGACTATATCATATAGCTGCCATAGGAACGATCGAAAAATTAATGGGAATATAATAGGAAATAAAGTATTGCTTCGTTGACTTTTATTGTATTCTCTTCTACTCTGGAATATGACGTTTTTAAAATGTTGTCAAATTTCTATTTTAATTTTATCAATATCGAACTACTATATCATATGCCTGCCATTTTTTATACCCTTGCAGAGGGTATTATGATTTCAGTCAAAAGTTTGCAACGCAGTGAAGGAGACGTTTCCGACCCTATAAAGTATATATATTCTTGATCAGCATCACTAGACGAGTCGATCTAGCCATGTCCGTCTGTCCGTCTGTCCGTCCGTCTGTCCGTCCGTCTGTTTCTACGCAAACTAGTCTCTCAGTTTTAAAGCTATCGCACTAAAACTTTCCCAAAAGTTTTATATCTATTGCAGGTAGTATATAAGTCGGAACGAGCCGGATCGGACAACTATATCATATAGCTCCCATAGGAATAATCGGGGAAAAAAATTTTAAAAAAATGTATCTTGGGTGTTTTTGAACCTAGACCCTCCTACTTTTGGAAATGCCATTTTTTATCTAATTCTGAATTTCGAATAAATGTTTTTTAAAATCGGACGACTATATCATATAGCTGCCATAGGAACGATCGAAAAATTAATGGGAATATAATAGGAAATAAATTATTGCTTCGTTGACTTTTATTGTATTCTCTTCTACTCTGGAATATGAGTCTTTAAAATGTTGTCTAATTTCTATTTTAATTTTATCAATATCGAACTACTATATCATATGCCTGCCATTTTTTTATACCCTTGCAGAGGGTATTATGATTTCAGTCAGAAGTTTGCAACGCAGTAAAGGAGACGTTTCCGACCCCATAAAGTATATATATTCTTGATCAGCATCACTAGACGAGTCGATCTAGCCATGTCCGTCTGTCCGTCCGTCTGTCCGTCCGTCTGTCCGTCCGTCTGTCCGTCCGTCTGTTTCTACGCAAACTAGTCTCTCAGTTTTAAAGCTATCGGGCTAAAACTTTCCCGAAAGTCTTCTTTCTGTTGCAGGTAGTATATAAGTCGGAACGAGCCGGATCGGACAACTATATCATATAGCTGCCATAGGAACGATCGGAAAATTAATGGGAATATAATAGGAAATAAATTATTGCTTCGTTGACTTTTATTGTATTCTCTTCTACTCTGGGATATGACATTTTTTAAATGTTTTCGAATTTCTATTTTAATTTTATCAATATCGAACTACTATATCATATAGCTGCCATAGGAACGATCGGAAAATTAGTGATTAATAGGAATTATCTGCAAGGGTATATAAGCTTCGGCTGGCCGAAGCTAGCTTCCTTTCTTGTTTTACATTAAATTAATAGATTTTTACAAACTACGGTGACTTGTAGGGCTCTTCGGCACGTTCTTAGCGCACGGAGATTTTTCAGTCATCTCCGCATCCTCTCCGGAGGCAGTGTAGGCTCCACCTGACCAGTGGGATCTGAGTTTGGAAAAGATATATTTTTATAATATTATATAAAGAGACAAGAACGGTAAAACTTACTTAGCATCCTTCTGGGCTGTAGGACAAAATGATTTAATCTGAAACGATATTGTTTATGCACCTTGTACCGTCAGCTTGACCTAAAAATATTAAACAATAAAACATACAGTCGCGGACAAAAGTCTACGGACGACCTCCTTTTTGGGAGTTTACCCACTCCTATTGCTTTTACGGGAAATGTAATGATGCAGTTTTGTTTTAAATGTTACTAATAAGCAAAAACGAAAATGTTATTCTTATCCATAAAAAACTGTTAAAGCTATATACGAAAAACTCGAAAATGGCATTGACAAAAGTCTACGGACGATTTTTTACATAGAACTTTCAAAATTTTCGCTCCCAAATTACCCAAACCTGCTTTATAATTTTTATATCCAGGCATTATGATGGTGAAAACATTTGCCCGGAAGCATAAAACAGCAGCCAATTCTTCAGGATATGCGCCGTATGCTTAGGTGTATTATCCTGGTGGTGGATCCAGATGGTTCCGAGGCATTATTACTATACAGACGCCTTCAAATTATGTTCAAATATGGTCTTATACTGAGAACGAACCATAATACCCTCGACGATGACCAAATTTCCTTCTCCCGAGGCTTCAACTGTTCCCCACACCACGTCACTCCCACCGAAGTGCTTTACGGTCCAAATTAGTACTGTGGTGGGAGTATGGTGGGAAAGTCATGGTGTGGGGATCAGTTGAAGCCTCGGGAGAAGGAAATTTGGTCATCGTCGAGGGTATTATGGTTCGTTCTCAGTATAAGACCATATTTGAACATAATTTGAAGGCATCTGTATACTAATAATGCCTCGGAACCATCTGGATCCACCACCAGGATAATACACCTAAGCATACGGCGCATATCCTGAAGAATTGGCTGCTGTTTTATGCTTCCGGGCAAATGTTTTCACCAACATAATGCCTGGCTATAAAAATTATAAAGCAGGTTTGGGTAATTTGGGAGCGAAAATTTTGAAAGTTCTATGTAAAAAATCGTCCGTAGACTTTTGTCAATGCCATTTTCGAGTTTTTCGTATATAGCTTTAACAGTTTTTTATGGATAAGAATAACATTTTCGTTTTTGCTTATTAGTAACATTTAAAACAAAACTGCATCATTACATTTCCCGTAAAAGCAATAGGAGTGGGTAAACTCCCAAAAAGGAGGTCGTCCGTAGACTTTTGTCCGCCACTGTATGTACATATTTTAAAAATGAGAAGCTATAATAATTAAGACAAGACAAAGTTTTAATACCCTTGAAAATTACTTACCTAAAAATGTATTCTTGATTAATAGCACTTTTGTTTGAACTCGAAAACAACTTGTCACAGCTAGAACTCAATTGAAAAACGCGGAACAACGGCGTCTGCCTTTGGGAAATATAAAAAGAATACTGAGCGAGAAAAACAACATCTGCAATTTCTCTTGTTGTTCTTTTCCCTTTGTCACGATCGCGCTTGCCTATCTTGTCTCTACCCCTGCGCAGAGAGAGAGAAATTTGGGAGAGCGTCGTCTCTGGCGCCGTTTCGGTCGGCTCCGTCGGCGACACTGTCGGCCTAGTGATGATGTTGTGATGAAATTCATCACCTGTTCCTCACTATTTTTAGGCGCTCATTGCTACTGCTTGTTCAGCACCTTAATTTCGTAAAGAGATAGATTTTGAGAGAGGGGGTTGGTGAGAGAGCCGATTCTGCCGCGGCGCTGCCGGCGTCGCAGCCGACGGCGTCGCAGGAACTGCAGGGCAGTCGTTGGCACTGCCCTTCAACTTGCATACAAATAGCATGTGTAAATGTACTCCGCTGACGCCGTAAATCGTGGCTATGTTTTTCATCTGTGAGATCCACCTTTTAGCGCAAGTGCTTCCATCATAGTCGACGAGAACTTCTTTGGCTAAACGAAGTGCCGATGTTGATGATTCCAAAGAATTGTCAGTCATCACAACAGCTGCTGGCGTAGCTCGGTCTGAACGGGCAACTCGGGCTCCAAGCAGCGAGTTGGCATTGCGAAGATTGTCCAACACTAGTCCAGCTTCACATGACCTATTTGCTGAAGTCTGGCCACCCATCTGTGTTGCCGTGGTGTTAGCATTTCCGCCCTGTGCTAGAGTTGCCAGATCGCTAAGTCCCCGTTGAAGCAGTCCCGCAAATTTGAGAACGGCGGACGCAATGTCGCCATCTCTTTCTGCCTTTCCTGGTAATTTCAGCTTGGCGTCTTCTGGCACTTGAATTTCACCATTACGCGTAAAATTCTCCGAATTACCAATTGGGTTATTGGGATCGACAATGACGCCATCCAGCTTGGCGTCTGATGGCACTTGAATTTCACCATCACGCGCAAAATTTTCCATTGGGTTATTGGGATCGACGGTCTCACATAGTGAGATGGCACCAGCTCCACGTCGCTCCTCGGGTACCGTATAAAGCCTGGCTACAAACTCCGCCTTGGTTCCCGTAGTCGGCATATTAAGAACTTCGAGCCACTTCTTTAGCGTCGAAAGGCTGTGCTCGTTGATGTCGAGTGGTATGTCCATTTTCACTGGAACTCGTGGTTTTGTTTTAAATATTTGTTTTTGTTTTCGCGAAAGTTCACCACTTCTGATATTGTGAGCACCTGCTCTTCTTAATAACTTATTTATTATTTTATTTATTGTTATTTATTTATAGTTTTACAATATGTAAGCGCCTGCTCTTTTTAATCATTGGTTTTATCCGCTTTCGAACTTTACACTCTCCTCTTCTACTTCTCTTTCTTTTTTCGGGTTGCCAGCTCAGCAGCTGAGTTATAAAGTGACCAGCCTGCTACAATTGTATTCGTGCAAAAGTATGTAACAGCTAGAAGAAAGCGTTTCCGACCCCATAAAGTATATATATTCTTGATCAGGATCACTAGCCGAGTCGATCTTGCCATGTCTGTCTGTCCGTCTGTCCTTCTGTCCGTCCGTATAAACGCTGAGATCTCGGGAACTATAAAAGCTACAGGATTGGTATTTGGCATGAAATTTCTTGGAGTTCCTACGCAGCGCAAGTTTATTTCAAGAACGTGCCACGCCCCCTCTAACGCCCACAATAGCTCATACACGATTTTAAAAATTTAAATATTTCGAAAAAGTAAAAATGCAGTTTTGTTGTGTTTATCAATACCTATCGAAATGTAGAAGTAATTTTTTAAATAGGACCATTCGTTAAAAAGTTATTGCTGATCAAAGTATATATCTTCATCTCCCTCGCACTTCCTTTAGCCGAGTGACGGGTATTAGATAGTCGGGACACCAACCCGACTATAGCGTTCTCTCTTGTTTTTCTAATGTAATGTGCACATTTTTGTTCGTACACACATATGTAATTATCATTTTCCTATTGCACATTATTTTAAACAGATTTATTCAAATTACAAACTCACATATGTTAAGCATACTTAATTTAGTGTAATTATCGTATTAAGAATGTACTCACCTGATTTTTAAAACACTTAACACGCTTAAAACCTTAACACACAAAAAACGCGTCTTGTTTTTCTCACTTTCGATAGACACATTTCGAACTTTGAAAATAGAAGTTCGAACTTCAAAAATCGATAAATTACAATTATTGCTATCAATATGACCCTTGTGTCATTAAAATGACAATATTTCTTATCAAGTTCAATTTCTTGAGAAATGCGGTATACTTTTGACACTCATTTGGGATCAATTTGACCCCAAAAATTTGATCCTAGGGGATTGAAACTCAGGATTTTTTTTTTGGGTGTATGAACGCTGAGATCTCGGAAACTATAAAAGCTATAGGATTGGTTTTTTTTGCATGCAGATTCTAGGAGTTCCTACGCAGCGCAAGTTTGTTTCAAAAATGTGCCACATCCCCTCTTACGCTCACAATCGCTTTAAGCCATTTTTTGAAAGGTTTCTGGCGCCCTCACCTTTAAAGATTTCGGAAAAGTAAAAATGCAGTTTTATTGTATTTATCAATACCTATGGAAATGTAAAAATGTTCAAATCGGACCATTCGTTAAAAACTTATGCGTGATCAAAGTTTTTTTTATCTCCATCTCCCCTTAGCTGAGTAACGGGTATGTGATAGTCGGGGCACCCGACTATAGGGTTCTCTCTTGTTTTTTAAATAAGTACGTCACTCAGAGAAAAATTAAAAATGAATACCAGCCCCTTTTTATTATGATACTAATTTTTCGAGCCGCAGAGCTTTATGCACCAAAAAGCACTAAAGTGCAACTTGTGCTGTCGCCCTTATTATTATGGCTGCGAAACATTTCCGCACGTGTTGCGTCCAAGAGGAACAAGCAGCTAGAGCGGAAGAGACAAATCTGTCGTTGTTATTATTATGATTGTTATTATGATTGTATATTGTGTAATAAGGAAAGTGTTTCCACTCTACGCTACGATCCGCCACAGCGTCCAATGTCCTTTGTCCAGGGCTCTGCAGGACAATGCCGCGGCAGCTGTTGTCCCATCCAGCTTATTGTAATGTTGTCCAACGAACTTTTCCACTTCCGTGATCCCTGTTCGGCGACTTCTGCATTGTAATCGGAGTCGTAGTCGGATCTAGACTTCTTCGACGGATACTGAGAAACTTTGCCGCTTTTGTGTTTCTCGGCGCATTGTGTCGATTGTGCTCCCTTGCACCTGCCGAAATGCAGCAGGGCCAAGACAGTGTCGTCGCTCTTCCGCAGGGACCTATTAGATTTGTTACTCCTTTGCTTCCTTTTTTCAATACAACCTTAGACCTATTACATTTGTTACCCCTTTAATTACTTTTGTATACTCTGGCAGAGGGTATTATGATTTCAGTCAGAAGTTTGCAACGCAGTGAAGGAGACGTTTCCGACCCTATATATATTCTTGATCAGCATCACTAGACGAGTCGTTCTAGCCATGTCCGTCTGTCCGTCCGTCTGTCCGTCTGTCCGTCCGTTTCTACGCAAACTAGTCTCTCAGTTTTTAAGCTATCGGGATGAAACTTTCACAAAAGTCTTCCTTCTATTGCAGGTAGTATATAAGTCGGAACGAGCCGGATCGGACAACTATATCATATAGCTCCCATAGGAATAATCGGTGGAAAAAAATGTAAAAAAATTATATCTTGGGTGTTTTTGAACCTAGAACCTCCTACTTTTGGAAATGCCATTTTTTATCTAATTCTGAATTTCGAATAAAATTTTTTCAAAATCGGACAACTATATCATATAGCTGCCATAGGAACGATAGGAAAACAAGAGAGAACGCTATAGTCGGGTTGTTGTCCCGACTATCTAATACCCGTCACTCGGCTAAAGGGAGTGCGAGGGAGATGGACATATAAACTTTGATCAGGTATAACTTTTTAACGAATGGTCCGATTTAAAAAATTTCTTCTACATTTCGATAGGTATAACTAAACACAACAGATTTGCATTTATACTTATCCAAAATCTTTAAAAATGTGGGCGCCAGACACATTTTAGTATAGTTTGTGGGCGATTATGGGTGATTGTGGGCGTTAGAGGGGGCGTGGCGCTCGGCTGAAATAAACTTGCGCTGCGTAGGAAGCCCAAGAATATGTGTTGGTAATCCCAACTTTCTAGCTTTTGTAGTTTCCGAGATCACAGCGTTCATACAGACAGACAGACGGACAGACGGACAGACGGAGAGACGGACAGACGGACAGACGGACATGGCTAGATCGACTCGGCTAGTGATCCTGATCAAGAATATATATACTTTATGGGGTCGGAAACGCTTCCTTCTAGCTGTTACATACTTTTGCACGAATACAATATACCCTTTTACTCTACGAGTAACGGGTATAATTAGCTTAATATGAGGGGTCATATCAGAAAATCAGACGCTCCGTTCAAAAGTTATAGCCAAAATAAGATTTTCTTCTTCTTCCCAAAATGAAAATTTAATTCTGTTTGTCAGTTTGTCCAAAACATGTTTTTTAAGTTCTGAAAATTTGATATGACGTTCATCACATCGATATAAAAAACTTTTGTTCTACCACTTTTGGAAAAACCCGCTAGTTTAGCGGGAAAACAGCTATAAATAGCTAAAATTCGGAAAGCCGTAACTTCTGTACTACTAAAGCTACAGACTTGTGCTGCATCTCGTTTGAAAGGTATTTTTAAATGCTATAAACGCCTTCTATATGCAATGTTAATGTAATAGTTAAAAAGATATGAACAAAAGAAAATTTTTTAAAACTTTCTTTAAGCTTTTTTTTAATTTTCTCAAAAACGGCTCTAACGATTTTATTTAAACTGTATAGCCCTTGAGATTCCTTAAATTTTGGTATATAACATATTACTGTATAAAGACACGTTTAAAAGTTATTTAGAAACGAAAATCGCCACTTTTGTCAGCTCAAAACAACTTACGCTGCCTTAGCATTGAATTTAGTATGTGCGTATGCAAACTGTATTTTAGGATCATGGAATCAATTCAATTGTTTTAAGGAATTCCAAATAGGAAACTTTTGTTTTACGACATTTGGAAAAACCCGCTGCTTTAGCGGGAAAAAGCTAAAAATAGGTAAATTTCTTTAGTTCGTAAGTTGTACACTACTGAAGCTACAGACATGTGCTATACCTCGTTTAAAAGGTATTTTGAAATACTTTAACGCCTTTTTAACTTAATTTGTTTAAATACAATGGCTTACAAATTATGATTGACCAATTTAAATTTAAATGTATATATTAGCTCCTATGAGAGCCAATGTAAACAAACAAAAACTTCTGATATGAAATAAAAACACCTCTTAACGAGGTAAAAAACTAGTGACGATCGCACCTTGAACATACAAAAGTTCTGATATCAACATTTTTGATGAAAAATTAATACACTCGTCATTAAATAGACTTTCTAATATTTTCTCATTCGGCACGCTGCTATAGAAAATGCCTGTGAAGGGAAAAAGGCTGGTATAAATGGCTTTGTTAAAAATACACGCCTAAAAACCGATATTAGTTTTATACTTTTTACTTGTAGAAGGTACTTAGACAAAGAAAACAAGCTATTGATCATTACAATCCACCAGCAAATTAATTTGATATGCATTTTCGAAGCTTCCAAAAACGGTGATTTTTTGGCCGTTTACAGATGTTAAGTGACTCAACAGGGCTCTAACAGGGCTGTTATACCCGTTTTCCCCAACGTAAAAAATCGATATAAAATCGAACCCTTGGTTGTTTTTTGAGTTGATGGTCTTATTAGTTGGCTTAAAGATGTATCTTTAAGTAGAAGTTATAAAAATAATTTCGGTTTTTAGGCGTGTATTTTTAACGAAGCCATTTATGCCAGCTTTTTTGCATTTTTTCAAACTTTTTCCACTTTGACTAGTGAATGGAACTCAATTCCGTGTATAAGAAAGTTAGAGGGTATTCTTTTACCTATAAAATGAGTCTTCGATGGCCACAATCGGCTAATCAAAGCTCGAGTTAGAAATTAAAAAAGCGTCAAAAACGTTTTTTACCCTTAAAAAAAATTGGTACCATACAAAAAATTGTAAGTTCCCTTTTCTTAATCAGAAAGATGTATCTTACCGGAAAATAAAGGTTTCATAAAGTGCGTATTTCATCAATTTTTTTTTGTAAACTGGTGTATTTTGTCTTTCCTCGGCTATTGATGCGGATCAAGAATATATATACTTCATGTGGTCGGAAACGTCTCCTTCACTGCGTTGCAAACATCTGACTGAAATTATAATGCCCTTTTCAAAGGTATAAAAACCATCTTACTCTACAAGTAACGGTGTATAAAAATATTGTGCCGTTTACTATAAAATAGCAAACACAGGTTCTAGCTATGAATACCCGACCTATGATTACGCATTTGGCAAATATGAAATCTGTTGTACAATTGTGGTTTTGGCTTGCGCATTTAGTACCTTCAGCAAGAAGTACTATTTGAAAAATGTTTTCAAGACACTTTTGTATCAGGAGTGTTGTCTTTTTCTGATTTGAGCAAAATTAAATCGAAAGGTCAGTTGTTTTCGTGGTATGTATTTATATTTATTTATTTAGATTTTTTCTTTAAGCTTAAATAATAGCATACATAACTTTTAGTTTACGTATTCGTAAAGTTTATTTTACTAAATTACATTTGTTCAGTTGCCAAAACATTGACGCATTCCATGATTGCATTTGCATTTAATTTTCGATTGCATTCGCACTCGCCGCCTACATATTTGTTCAACATTTGTTTGCCAAACGGTCAATTTTTCAGCGAACAACGAGCGAAGTAAAAAATGCATTTCCATATACCATGCCGCATTCGTGTTGTACGCGGCCAATAAAAGGAAAGCCAGAAAAATGGATATACATTTACGCAAACTGCATTTAAGCATTTAAGATATTTGATTTAATTTTGAGCGCGAAAAGAATAATTGCAGATGCCACTGGCAAATGCAATGGTTTGCTGCGCATCAATCTCGTATCAGACCTATCCGAGGGATGCGGGACGCGAGATTAAGGCACAGCAAGCAGAGTTAATTAAAAATAAAGTTAGCATTACGAGTAAGTTATAAATTCACTAAGTCACATTCCAAGAATTAACAAGAAAACGACCCTCAGTTGCTGGTGTTGCGTCCGCTTCACGGCAGCAGGCGCGGGTTGAAGCGTCCCATGAACAGAATCATGCCAGTGGGGTTGTGGCGGACGAAGTACAGGAAGGGCTTGTCGAAGCGCAGCCGTGGTGCGTCCGGGACGCGAGCTTGCCGTGGACGGAGTGGCAGCGGCAGCTCCAGGTACTTGGGGTCCAGCAGGTCGTCGTAGAAGCCCCGTCCTAGCGCCGACTCCTGCACTAGGGAGCCGAAATCCACGACTGCCTCTGACGAGTCGAATGCGTCGTCATCAGTGACGTCCACGTCCTTGTTCCGCTTTCGCAGAGGGGGCGCCGGGTACATTTCTACGTGGTGATGCTCGGAGATCTTCTCTTCGCCACAGGTGCTAAACGTGTTTATCTGGATCATGTCGGAAAGGAAGATGTCGCGGTTCCCGGCGCCAGTTAGACCCCGTAGGTCAGCCAGGTCCGACTGGAAGAGGCCGCGCAGGCCCATCTTCTGCAGACCCAGCGATGCGTTAACAAACGAACGGTGTGAAAAACGCGGCAGTTGCACCTCCATGCCTGGCCGATCCATTAGAGAGGTAAGCAGCCGGCTCCAGGCCCGCGAATCCCCAAATGCCCTTTCCACCAGACTGCGCTCCAAGCGCTCCAGATTGTCCATCGACGAGATGGAGCTCTGGTGGCCGGGCATCACGTAGACCGTGCTAACCGTGTCTTGGACTCGGCCGAAAGATACAACGGTGGCGTCCAGCTGAGGCTCGTACCCCGCCAAGAAGCCGGATCGGTAAAGCACGGCCGGAATGGGCACGAGCCGACGCTGGCGCACTGTGGGATGCACTTGGAAGAACATCTCCCCATCACGATCCGCTATGGAGCCGTGCGAGCAGTCCGTCTGAAAGAGGTTGGCCGAGATCGTGGCTAATGGGCCATTCACCCAGACGCTGTTGGTACGCAGGTACTCAAGAACCTTTCCCATCGTGTGACGCTTTACCAACAGATTCGTGCGGCGTCGAACGATATCATTGACCACATGAAAGTTCACCTCCTCGACGTGACCGGCGTACAGCTGTTGGGTTTTCTCTTTAAAGAAGGGCAGTATTTTCCCGTTGGCACGGTCGCTAAAAATCTCGCGTACGAAGGCAGCTGTCGCGATATCGCTGTCCGTAGCCTGTTCCACTGAGTTGGTTATATTCTTGAAGATCAGGTGTGGGTTGAAGGTAACCATGTCGTCCAGCTTTAGAATCTCGTTCATCTCCCCAGACGTGCTTCCGCGCGCTCCTAGGAAGACCATCGAAAGCATAGAAGTCAGAGCGAACGGGGATATGACCAGACTTCTGGCCGAACTGATCTTTTCTGAGGTAATGGCACGCCAGTAGCTGAAAGCTAGCTCGTTGCAGAGCCGGGCGAAAGATTGCAGATCCTCGTCCATTAATGCTGTGGAGGCCTCAAGCCCCTGCGAGGATTCTGGACTAGGATCTAGTTTTACGGGAGGTCTGGTCGATTGCGTTGAGCTGGCCATAAGATTGGTCAGCAAGAGAGGCCGTTGGGTTGGTCGCTGCTGATTCAATGTGGTTTGAAATTGGCTATGGGATAGAGCCGGTGGCTGGGATGTGTCCACCTTGTTAGCATTTGCATTGTAGGGTAGCACCTTAGGCGGTTTCAAGTCCAGTTGATTATATCCACCCAGAAGCGAGGGCTGAACATAGTAGGAAACTGGTTTCAAAGTGTTCAGTCGCTTTGTTGTGGGTGGGGTCGTAGAAGTAGTTGTCGAAGTTGGTGTTTCCGTAGTGGGCCTTTTAGTAGTAGCAGAAGTATGAGTAGTAGAAGAAGAAGTTGAAGTAGTACTTGTTGTTGTACTGCTGGGCAGAGAGAGAGGTAGGTGGTAAATTACTTGATCCTCCTCGTCTTCTTCATCCGCCTGATCTACTGGCGGCTGTGCGTAGCTAGCCAATGGCAATGTAACCTTGTAGTTATCCTCATCAGGTTCAGTTACGTTCTTATCCTCACTGACCTCTTCGGAGTTGGATTTAAGCGGTCTCACTAGACTCGCCGTCGTTTCGCCTAGCTTTACGTAGGGATCCTCATCGTCCGGCTGTATTTTTTGAGCACTTGTAACCGCTTCATCATCAGCAGCGTCCTGTTCTTCGGAAATGGTAGCTGTCAGCTCGTCGGAAATTTCCTCCAATGATTCGTCGTCCAATTCCTGTGACTTTACTGTGCTCAATTCGATTTTCTCAGTCACCTGTTCGGAGCTGAGGGACATGTCTGAATCGGAAGAAGCCAAGGACATGTCACCGGGTATTTCCGTGACCCTCACTTCAGCCTCCTCACGCTCTCCGCTGGTTGCCTGATACTGGGGCAGCAATTGGGCGGCGTTGGTGGCGCTGTCGTCCAAAACGTCCACATGTGGCTGCTGTTCTGGATATTCTTCTTTCACCGTTGTTAGCAATTGATCTTCTCCCTGTGCGTCTTGAAAATCGATCGTTGCCAATGTTGTCTCATCCACCACAGACATGTGCGTAGTAGATGCTGACTCCTCCGGCGTGGTGAATACGGGCTCTGGCTCTTTTTCTGTGTGCTGCTGCTCATTGTAACTATTGGTTAATAGCTCGGGTGTTTCCTCTTCGCTTTCGGTATGAGTGTAGCTTTCGCTAAAGCCGGTTGTTGATTCCTTGCTGCCAGAACCCTCTTCACTGGAAGTTGTCTCCTCCTGGCTGGGTTCTTGGGCCTGCTGGGGTTCGGTGGTGATAACAGCTCCAGCGGTATTAGCCTCGGTGGTATCTATTGTGGGTACTGCAGTAGATGCATTCCCCGGGACCGGGACAGTTTCCGTTTCGTGCCTGAAGGGCTCTGAAGTTGGCTGCACCTCGAGTCGTTCATTGGCAAAACCTTGATGTTCGTCATCTTCATCTTGCTGTTGCTGCGCATAAATCTGGGAGAGCGATAGAATTGGAATCCGGTGCGTGCTCGTCTCTACATGGATGGGACTTGCAGGGAAAGTTTCCGAGTGGCTTGATTCCTCCTTATAAAAAGCTGCGGTAGATGTACTTGGCGTCGCTTCTAATTTGTATGGTTCTTGAGACTCCGTAACCTCCTCCGCTTTTTCTGGCTTTGGCTGAAGCAAGAAAGAGGTATTCAGTTGTGCGAAATTGGTCAGGCGGTTTGAATCGTCTATCGGCTTCGCCTTCTGTGGAGGATGGCTCTGATCTCCCTGAGTTATCTGCTGGATAACATCGGACATAAGGAATTCGAGCTCATCCTTTGTCTCGTTTGAGTTTATAGGGACATCCGAGACGAGAGTGTTGCTGCCATCCACTAATGTCGAGGCAACAGTAGCTGCCTGTGTCTGGAAGTTGCCCATGGATATTCGGTCCGTGGGCTTAAGCATTTCCATGTTGAGTTGGTGCACTAGGTCAGCGATCATGGGGGTAACTTCGGTACTTTCGAAATCGGCGACTGTGCTGCTCTCGGAGACTGGAAGTCTTAGTGTCTGTTCTGTGGTGGCCACAGTTGCATTCGCACCCTCCGCCATTTCCACGGAATTTGGGATATAGCCGCCGGCGGGTTCAGGTTCGTTTTCCTCTGGAATATTTACATGGATTGATTCGACATCAGGCTTATTCGTGGTAGCTTCCAGTTCTTCCAGCGGTGACATCGGCGTTGTTACCAGAAACTGTGTTTGGCCGGGCAACTCGGTGGTCTCCGGCTCCTCATCGGTCGGATCGGTCTTTATTTGCTGCAGTGGTTCCGGCTGCCTTGTTACAGTAAAGTACTGTGGTCTAGCGGTGATTACCACAACGGGTGTTTGCTCTTCGTCATCGTCCTCGAGGCTGCTTAGCGTGGTCTCTGCTGGCTGCTGATGGACCTTATGAGATTCCATGGAGTCGGTAACATCCTCCCCCTCCTCGGAGAGCATCGTGGCCAAAGTGCTGCCGCCATAGTGGGAAGTAAGTGGCTTGTTGCTTGTCAAAATTGTGGTGGGCCTGGAGGAGGTAGTTGATACTCTAGTTGTAGTTGTTGTGGTTGATGCAGGGCTGGTGCTGGCGATGACTGCTACCTTCTTCTTGCTGGCCAGGGCTTCAATCTGCAGTTCGCTTTCTGCACTGTCGTACCTTACGGGACTAGCAGCAGAGTCTTCTTCCGCTTTATCTGTGGTGGAGAGGTCCTGGGTAAGCGACTGCACTATTTGGTCCATTGAGAGGATCTGAGCAGGCGAGAGCTGTGGCGCTGGTGATGGTGAGCCGAGATGCAATTTCTGCTGCAGCTGCGCCAGCGAAGGCAGTGGGGTCTTCTTTAAAGGCGAATGAGGGGCCGGAGTGTCTGTGAATGTAGAAGTCACATTTTGAGAGGCGTCTGCATCGTAGCTAGGCAGCGGGTAGATTGGTTTGTGTGTGGTGCTCGAGAAGAGAATAACATTAACCAATCCGTAGCTCTCGGCTTGTGGCATCCCAGCCACCTTGCTCGATTCAGTTGTGGTGATGTGCACTGGTTTCGCGTGGACTCGGTTGTGGTGCTGGGTTGATGGAAGGCTGACGGGCCTGCTATGCAGTTTCTGGTGGTGCAGCGCAGGTGGTATTACTGTGGTCTTTATAGGAGCAACTATTGTTGTTGTTGTTGTCGTGGTAGCAGATGTTGTTGTTATTAGGGCCTCTGTTGTTGATGTAGGTGCTTTTGTTGATGTGGTTGTGGGAGCCTCTGATGTTGTCGTCATTGTGGGGATTGTTGTTTGGGGCTCAGGTTCTGGAGTGGTGGTTACTGGACTCTCTGCCGGTGGCTCTGTAATTGGGGCTTCTGGAGAGGTGGTCAATGGTTCGGAGGTCGTAGTTGTAGTGGTCACTTCTGGCAATGGCGTCGTGGTCGTCGTACTGGAAGTTGTAGTAGCTGTCGGCTTGGGTTTCTTATGAGGTCTCTGTGGTCTGGCCGGCTTTTGAGTTCCCGCAGCCTGCTGCTGTGGTGAAGGCGTGGGCTTTCGCTTTGGCTTTGATGGCTTGGAGTTGCCACCAGAAGATCCGGTACCTGGTGTTCGTGTGGGCTTCCGTTTCTTCTTTTTTTGTGTTGTCAAGGGAGGTGCTTGGGTGGTTGTGGTCGTGCTATCTATTGGTACTGGCTCCTCCTCGGTGGGTGGCTCTGTTTCGGGCTGTGGCGCTGGTGTAGTTGTTGTCGTTGTTGTTGTGGTGGTTGTCTTCTTTTTGACCTTCTGCTTACCGCCAGCAGCCTGGGATGTAGTTTCGGCGGTAGCACCACCGTTGGGCTTCTTCACGCGTTGGGGCTGTGTCGGCTTGCGTTGAACACTGCCCGGCTTCTTGGCCAGCTGGTGGGTAAAAACAATCTCAGTGCTAGAGGGGGCGCTGCTCGAGGAGGTGGGCGTGTGAATTATTTCTTGGTTGTTGTAGAATACTCGTCGCGTGGTTGTTTCCAGCTGCCCCGTTGTGATCGGCTGCTTCTGGTATATGGGCTGCATGTGAAGGAGCTCAAACTGTGGCATATTCGCGGCAACTTGCTGGTATTGCTGAATGCCTGTGTACACGGAGTCCATGGGATCCAGCTCCTCCTGCACTACTTGAGGTGTCACCTGGGTTGTACTGGTAGTGGAGACGGGCTTTCGTTTTGTTCCCGGCTTGCGCTTAGCAGGCTTGGGTTTTTTTGTGGCTACCGTAGTTGGTGATGGCGCTCTGGTGGACGTCTCGAGCAGCTCCGACTCGGGGGTCATAACAATCTGCTGAGGACGCTGCTGTGGGAAAATGTCTCCACCCGTGTTTCCGAAAATGGCAGGCAGGATGAGAGACCAAGACGAGGATACGTCGGGGGTATCTAGCAGAGGGGGAAGCAGCTCCCCGGAGCTATTCTTAGCTGAGCTAGAAGCCACCTCCTGGTTTAGCACGCTCTGCACGCTGTTTACAATATCTTGAACATTCTTGTCGGGATTGCTATCAGTTAGCGGGGCCGGGTGGATGATTGACGGCCCCTCTCCGTCTCCGTTGGCCACAATGCTCTGAATCTCTTCCATGGTCATCAACCGCTTGACCAGCTCGCCGTGTTCGTCGAATGTGTAGAATTCGTAGCGGTCTGGGTTAAGGAGAACGATTGGACTGGCCACTTGCAAGGACGGCTGTGGTTTGGGCACCTTGTGGCCCAGTGCATCCGTGAACTGCGGCTTATTTCCATCGAGAACTACGGACACCGGTGGGGTTGCACTAAGGAAGATGAAATAGGTCGTACATGATTATTAGTAACAACAAACACAGTTCATATTTATTCTTAGAGTGTAAATGGTCTAAAAATTCCGTGTTTAAAGTTCTCAATATCTATGATTGACAAGCCAGTTTCTCCTCCATCCGCTCTTAATTTCTTACTGAAAATAGTAGGGTTGTCGAATTTTTAAAAAATATTGGTTCAATGATATTTGCTTTTTGAAATAATATCATTAATGATATTTGAAAATATCAATTTAAAATATTCAAAACATTTAAATTTAAATGGGAGAGGACATTACAGGCTGCTCACAGCGCACAGTACGCTTACTATGTTGCTTTAACATACAAGATATGAAGAAATTCAAGAAACGAAAAATTTTATCATATCAATTACACGTATTTTTTATTAAATACAAGAATTTTAAAATGAAAGCTTATGTTCTTCATATATTTTGATGCAATAATTACGAATTTGGTCAAAAAAATGGTCTCCAAGAAAAGAATTTTAAAAAAATTTCGTTTTAAAAAACAAAAAATGGACTTTTTGTGTTTTTCTTGAATTTATAGGTGTTTAAAAAAACCCGAAATCACAATTTTTCGACTCTCAAGGAGAAATTATAGGGGTTTACAAATTTTCGACTTTTATGGAGAAATTTTCGAAATCCTTCTTTTGGAGACCGCTTTCCTGGCCAGATTCGTGATTGAACGGATTAATAAGGCAAGCTAAGGCTAAGTCTTTAAAGTGACCAACCATTAGAAAGGACCAAAATATCATTTACAAATAATATCGATATTCGATATTTCGGACCAAAAAATATCGCCATGAAAATATAAAAAAAAAAATATCATCGATATATCGATATTTTTTTATATTTTCGACATCCCTAGAACATAGTCAATGTTATAATCAATACCTTTCACAGTGCAAAGAAAAATTTCGCACAGATCTAAAAAAATAATTCTCTTCTTAACTTCAAATAAAACAAGAAAGAAAGCTAGCTTCGGCCAGCCGAAGCTTATATACCCTTGCAGATAATTCCTATTAATCACTAATTTTCCGATCGTTCCTATGGCAGCTATATGATATAGTAGTTCGATATTGATAAAAATAAAATCGAAATTCGAAAACATTTAAAAAGACTCATATCCCAGAGTAGAAGAGAATACAATAAAAGTCAACGAAGCAATAATTTATTTCCAATTAAATTCCCATTAATTTTTCGATCGTTCCCTTGGCAGCTATATGATATAGTCGTCCGATATTGAAAAAATTGTATTCGAAATTCAGAATTAGATAAAAAATGACATTTCCAAAAGTAGGAGGTTCTAGGTTCAAAAACACCCAAGATAAATTTTTTTTTACATTTTTTTCCCCGATTATTCCTATGGGAGCTATCTAAATCAATATAAGTCTTCGAATAAAAAATGGGTCAGTGGTAAATTCCTACCAGAGAGGATTGACATAAAAATCTAGAAAAATCAGCATAATTCTGAAATAATTAGGAGACGTGTGTGAGGTACAAATTAAAACAATAAACGACCCCAAAGTGCCCCAAAATTCGATTCGTTTTTTTTTAAATTCTTTCTTTTGCCATTTTTCTGTTATAAATGTTGTTAAAATGGTTTAAAAAAATTATGATCATAATCTTATGGCATAGCCGCAACTAACTGCATTTAAATTTTTTGGAAATTCAGCCTCCTTAACCAAGTCCCCAATATTTTCCAATTCTCTTATGCGTGACGTCACGGCCTCCACATATGTTTGTATGTATGTTCTGCTGGCGCACTTTGCATTAAGTCGTAAATGTGTGTATGTAGCATTTTAAGTGTGACCGCGCAGGGGAAAAAATGAAAATACCAGTCACAAAAAATTTAAAATGCGCGGTTAAAAAATCGATTATATCGCAAATCTTTTCATTTGTTTTCAAATGTTGAGTTATCTACAAACTTTGGATTTGTAAAAAACAAAAATAAACAATGATTCGCTCTGCTATGTACACACACACGCACGAAATATGTATATCCAAAAAATCAAGATAATACTGATATCCTTTTGCTAAAAGAATATTTAATTTACATTTCCACAACAGATTTAAGACATTTTGTAACCGATTTTTGTCATTTAAAATTCAAATCGCATTGATAATATTAAAAGAACATTAAATATTCAAACCAATTGATTATCACGCTCTTTATTACACGTGCCTCATATTGTTTAAACAAATGCAAATGTTTAAACAATTTGATTCACGGCGTCCCCCTCCACCTGTCTTCCTGCTATCTAAATCAATATAAGTCTTCGAATAAAAAATGGGTCAGTGGTAAATTCCTACCAGAGAGGATTGACATAAAAATCTAGAAAAATCAGCATAATTCTGAAATAATTAGGAGACGTGTGTGAGGTACAAATTAAAACAATAAACGACCCCAAAGTGCCCCAAAATTCGATTCGTTTTTTTTTAAATTCTTTCTTTTGCCATTTTTCTGTTATAAATGTTGTTAAAATGGTTTAAAAAAATTATGATCATAATCTTATGGCATAGCCGCAACTAACTGCATTTAAATTTTTTGGAAATTCAGCCTCCTTAACCAAGTCCCCAATATTTTCCAATTTTATTGTGCGTGACGTCACGGCATCCACATATGTTTGTATGTATGTTCTGCTGGCGCACTTTGCATTAAGTCGTAAATGTGTGTATGTAGCATTTTAAGTGTGACCGCGCAGGGGAAAAAATGAAAATACCAGTCACAAAAAATTTAAAATGCGCGGTTAAAAAATCGATTATATCGCAAATCTTTTCATTTGTTTTCAAATGTTGAGTTATCTACAAACTTTGGATTTGTAAAAAACAAAAATAAACAATGATTCGCTCTGCTATGTACACACACACGCACGAAATATGTATATCCAAAAAATCAAGATAATACTGATATCCTTTTGCTAAAAGAATATTTAATTTACATTTTCACAACAGATTTAAGACATTTTGTAACCGATTTTTGTCATTTAAAATTCAAATCGCATTGATAATATTAAAAGAACATTAAATATTCAAACCAATTGATTCTCACGCTCTTTATTACACGTGCCTCATATTGTTTAAACAAATGCAAATGTTTAAACAATTTGATTCGCGGCGTCCCCCTCCACCTGTCTTCCTGCTATCTAATCTAAATCAATATAAGTCTTCGAATAAAAAATGGGTCAGTGGTAAATTCCTACCAGAGAGGATTGACATAAAAATCTAGAAAAATCAGCATAATTCTGAAATAATTAGGAGACGTGTGTGAGGTACAAATTAAAACAATAAACGACCCCAAAGTGCCCCAAAATTCGATTCGTTTTTTTTTAAATTCTTTCTTTTGCCATTTTTCTGTTATAAATGTTGTTAAAATGGTTTAAAAAAATTATGATCATAATCTTATGGCATAGCCGCAACTAACTGCATTTAAATTTTTTGGAAATTCAGCCTCCTTAACCAAGTCCCCAATATTTTCCAATTCTCTTATGCGTGACGTCACGGCCTCCACATATGTTTGTATGTATGTTCTGCTGGCGCACTTTGCATTAAGTCGTAAATGTGTGTATGTAGCATTTTAAGTGTGACCGCGCAGGGGAAAAAATGAAAATACCAGTCACAAAAAATTTAAAATGCGCGGTTAAAAAATCGATTATATCGCAAATCTTTTCATTTGTTTTCAAATGTTGAGTTATCTACAAACTTTGGATTTGTAAAAAACAAAAATAAACAATGATTCGCTCTGCTATGTACACACACACGCACGAAATATGTATATCCAAAAAATCAAGATAATACTGATATCCTTTTGCTAAAAGAATATTTAATTTACATTTCCACAACAGATTTAAGACATTTTGTAACCGATTTTTGTCATTTAAAATTCAAATCGCATTGATAATATTAAAAGAACATTAAATATTCAAACCAATTGATTATCACGCTCTTTATTACACGTGCCTCATATTGTTTAAACAAATGCAAATGTTTAAACAATTTGATTCACGGCGTCCCCCTCCACCTGTCTTCCTGCTATCTAAATCAATATAAGTCTTCGAATAAAAAATGGGTCAGTGGTAAATTCCTACCAGAGAGGATTGACATAAAAATCTAGAAAAATCAGCATAATTCTGAAATAATTAGGAGACGTGTGTGAGGTACAAATTAAAACAATAAACGACCCCAAAGTGCCCCAAAATTCGATTCGTTTTTTTTTAAATTCTTTCTTTTGCCATTTTTCTGTTATAAATGTTGTTAAAATGGTTTAAAAAAATTATGATCATAATCTTATGGCATAGCCGCAACTAACTGCATTTAAATTTTTTGGAAATTCAGCCTCCTTAACCAAGTCCCCAATATTTTCCAATTCTCTTATGCGTGACGTCACGGCCTCCACATATGTTTGTATGTATGTTCTGCTGGCGCACTTTGCATTAAGTCGTAAATGTGTGTATGTAGCATTTTAAGTGTGACCGCGCAGGGGAAAAAATGAAAATACCAGTCACAAAAAATTTAAAATTCGCGGTTAAAAAATCGATTATATCGCAAATCTTTTCATTTGTTTTCAAATGTTGAGTTATCTACAAACTTTGGATTTGTAAAAAACAAAAATAAACAATGATTCGCTCTGCTATGTACACACACACGCACGAAATATGTATATCCAAAAAATCAAGATAATACTGATATCCTTTTGCTAAAAGAATATTTAATTTACATTTCCACAACAGATTTAAGACATTTTGTAACCGATTTTTGTCATTTAAAATTCAAATCGCATTGATAATATTAAAAGAACATTAAATATTCAAACCAATTGATTATCACGCTCTTTATTACACGTGCCTCATATTGTTTAAACAAATGCAAATGTTTAAACAATTTGATTCACGGCGTCCCCCTCCACCTGTCTTCCTGCTATTAATAATATAATTCTAATCGGGGTGAAAAATTTATGAAAACTAAAATACTGAAAACAAAATAACAATTTTAAAACTTAACTTTTAAACTTAACTTATGCAAACAGTCCAAAGGAATGCGATGGAATGGATTGGATGGAAGGACAATGGTTGTTTTTGCAAGTTTTTGTTTTTTATTAAATAGTTTGCATACACAAAAAAAATTTGATTGGTAAAATTTACGTTTACGGATAGTTACGTAACTATAAACAAATATTTAAGTTTTTTTGCGAATTGTGTTTATTTGTTGTTGTGAAAGTAATTATTTAATTGGTAGAATTGAACATTTTTGTGGTTGAGAACGGTTTAACAATTATATTGGTTAATTTTACCAAGTTTTTTTTTGAGTGTAGGACATAATACTGTTGTTTTTGTGGAAACTAAGAAACAAAGTTCTATAAAATGATTTCTCGGCTTTTAGGCTAATCTTGGGAATTTTTAAAATTTTAAATAAGTAGTAAAGGTAAAGGTATGTCAATATATGTAGCTATTCTACATACATACATACATACATACATATTTTCAATCTTATTTTCCGCGGGCGAAGCTGCGGCCCACCTTGCTAGTATGATATAGTTGTCCGATCCGGCTCGTTCCGACTTATATACTACCTGCAATAGATATAAAACTTTTGGGAAAGTTTTAGCGCGATAGCTTTAAAACTGAGAGACTAGTTTGCGTAGAAACAGACGGACGGACAGACGGACGGACAGACGGACAGACGGACAGACGGACATGGCTAGATCGACTCGTCTAGTGATGCTGATCAAGAATATATATACTTTATAGGGTCGGAAACGTCTCCTTCACTGCGTTGCAAACTTTTGACTGAAATCATAATACCCTCTGCAAGGGTATAACAAGAAAGGAAGCTAGCTTCGGCCAGCCGAAGCTTATATACCCTTGCAAATAATTCCTATTATTGACTAATTTTCCGATCGTTCCTATGGCAGCTTATGATATAGTTGTTCGATATTGATAAAATTAAAATCGAAATTCGAAAACATTTAAAAACAAGAAAGGAAGCTAGCTTCGGCCAGCCGAAGCTTATATACCCTTGCAGATAATTCCTATTAATGACTAATTTTCCGATCGTTCCTATGGCAGCTATATGATATAGTTGTTCGATATTGATAAAATTAAAATTGAAATTCGAAAACATTTAAAAAGACTCATATCCCAGAGTAGAAGAGAATACAATAAAAGTCAACGAAGCAATAATTTATTTCCTATTATGTTCCCATTAATTTTCCGATCGTTCCTATGGCAGCTATATGATATAGTCGTCCGATTTTGAAAAAAATTTATTCGAAATTAAGAATTAGATAAAAAATGGCATTTCCAAAAGAAGGAGGTTCTAGGTTCAAAAACAACCAAGATATAATTTTTTTTGCATTTTTTAAATTTTTTTTCCCTATTATTCCTATGGGAGCTATATGATATAGTTGTCCGATCCGGCTCGTTCCGACTTATATACTACCTGCAACAGAAAGAAGACTTTTGGGAAAGTTTTAGCCCGATAGCTTTAAAACTGAGAGACTAGTTTGCGTAGAAACAGACAGACGGACGGACAGACGGACAGACGGACATGGCTAGATCGACTCGTCTAGTTATGCTGATCAAGAATATATATACTTTATGGGGTCGGAAACGTCTCCTTCACTGCGTTGCAAACTTCTGACTGAAATCATAATACCCTCTGCAAGGGTATAAACATATCCCAGAGTAGAAGAGAATACAATAAAAGTCAACGAAGCAATAATTTATTTCCTCTTATATTCCCATTAATTTTCCGATCGTTCCTATGGTAACTATATGATATAGTCGTCCGATTTTGAAAAAATTTTATTCGAAATTCAGAATTAGATAAAAAATGGCATTTCCAAAAGTAGGAGGCTCTAGGTTCAAAAACACCAAAGATATAATTTTTTTACATTTTTTTTCCCGATTACTCCTATGGGAGCTATATGATATAGTTGTCCGATCCGGCTCGTTCCGACTTATATACTACCTGCAACAGAAAGAAGACTTTTGGGAAAGTTTTAGCCCGATATCTTTAAAACTGAGAGACTAGTTTGCGTAGAAACAGACAGACGGACAGAAGGACAGACGGACAGACGGACATGGCTAGATCGACTCGTCTAGTGATGCTGATCAAGAATATATATACTTTATGGGGTCGGAAACGTCTCCTTCACTGCGTTGCAAACTTCTGACTGAAATCATAATACCCTCTGCAAGGGTATAAAAATTGTATTCGAAATTCAGAATTAGATAAAAATGGCATTTCCAAAAGTAGGAGGTTCTAGGTTCAAAAACACCCAAGATATAATTTTTTTTTCATTTTTTTTTTCCGATTATTCCTATGGGAGCTATATGATATAGTTGTCCGATCCGGCTCGCTCCGACTTATATACTACCTGCAACAGAAAGAAGACTTTTGGGAAAGTTTTAGCCCGATAGCTTTAAAACTGAGAGACTAGTTTGCGTAGAAACAGACAGACGGACGGACAGACGGACATGGCTAGATCGACTCGTCTAGTGATGCTGATCAAGAATATATATACTTTATGGGGTCGGAAACGTCTCCTTCACTGCGTTGCAAACTTCTGACTGAAATCATAATACCCTCTGCAAGGGTGTAAATATAAACATTACAACACAACTACAGAGTATCCCTATGATATACCGCATGCTAATTACATCTTCTACTCCCCTTACACGGATAGCGTCGTTCTGGCAGGAATATCCTCTATTGACGTTTCATACTCAGCTAGTCTTGATAAGGTGCCAAGTGGCATTTTAAAACACTGTACGCAAAACCTGTTACTTCCATTTACACTTATTTTTAATTTTGTAGTATTTTTGTCTTGCCTGCCTAGAATTTGAAACGAGTACTAAATCACCTTCATAACAAGAAAGAAAGCTAGCTTCGGCCAGCCGAAGCTTATATACCCTTGCAGATAATTCCTATTAATCACTAATTTTCCGATCGTTCCTATGGCAGCTATATGATATAGTAGTTCGATATTGATAAAATTAAAATCGAAATTCGAAAACATTTAAAAAGACTCATATCCCAGAGTAGAAGAGAATACAATAATTTTCCGATTCCCAATAATTTTTCGATCGTTCCTATGGCAGCTATATGATATAGTCGTCCGATTTTAAAAAAATTTTATTCGAAATTTAGAATTAGATAAAAAATGGCATTTACAAAAGTAGGAGGTTCTAGGTTCAAAAAAAGTTTTAAAACTTTCCCAAAAGTCTTATATCTATTGCAGGTAGTATATAAGTCGGAACGAGCCGGATCGGACAACTATATCATATAGCTCCCATAGGAATAATCGGGGGAAAAAATGTAAAAAAAATTTATCTTGGGTGTTTTAAAACTGAGAGACTAGTTCGCGTAGAAACAGACGGACAGACGGACGGACAGACGGACAGACGGACGGACAGACGGACATGGCTAGATCGACTCGTCTAGTGATGCTGATCCAGAATATATATACTTTATGGGGTCGGAAACGTCTCCTTCACTGCGTTGCAAACTTCTGACTGAAATCATAATACCCTCTGCAAGGGTATAATAAGGACGTTGAAAATTACAATTTAATTAAAATAAACCATTAAATTCGTATTTTTAAACTTTCTGGAATGACCAAATAACCCTACAAAATGCGTACATACACAAAAATTGATTGGTAAATTAACCAATATAATTGTCAAGCAGTCCCCAACCACAAAAATTGTCAAATCTACCAATCAAATAGTTACTCTTACAACAACAAAATCACACAAAAAGCAAAGACACACACCCAAAGCAAAAAGAAAATACACGTAACTATTTTATACCCGTTACTCGTAGAGTAAATGTATGTAACAGCTAAGCTAAGGAAAAGCTTCCTTTTCCGACCCTATAAAGTATATATATTCTCGATCAGAGTCAGTAGCCGAGTCGATATAGCCATGTCCGTCTGTCCGTCTGTCTGTCCGTCCGTATGAACGCTGAGATCTCGGAAACTATAAAAGCTAGAAGATTGGCATTTTGCATGCAGATTCTAGGAGTTCCTACGCAGCGCAAGTTTATTTCAAAAAGGTGCCACGCCCCCTCTAACGCCCACAATCGCTTATATACGATTTTAAAAATTTAAATATTTCGGAAAAGTAAAAATGCAGTTTTATTGTGTTAAACAATACTTATCGAAATGTAGAGGAAATTTTTTAAATCGGACCGTTCGTTAAAAAGTTACGCCCGATCAAAGTTTTTATCTCCATCTCCCTCGCACTCCCTCTAGCTGAGTAACGGGTATCTGATAGTCGGGGCACCCGACCTTTAAAAAAATTAGTACAATTATTTTGTACAATGTTTTGATTGCATAACAAATCAAGAATTTCAAAAAGGGTATAAAAAAGGCAAAAATGCCAAAGGCAAAATGACAAAAAAAAGTTGCACATTTTTCTGAACTGGCAGCACTGCCTGTTACATACTTTTCCCCGAACTCAATATACCCTTTTACTCTTCAAGTAACGGGTCGTTATATTTCGATCCTCTATGGAAAAACAAATGTTTAGATTTTTCTGAGATTTGACCTAAAAATTGCCATATATATCAGGGACCGTAACTGTTATAAGTTTTATTTTAAAAATCACATTTTAACAGTTATTTTCTGATTTGTAAAGTAAAACTCAAAGAATAACTGTTATTTTTTGAGTTTTATAATAAAAGTTGACAAATAACAGTTATTCGTCGTGATCAAAAATAAAACTCAAACTTGATTTATGGCGATTTTGTGGGCAAAATAAATTATAAAAAAATATAGTTATACAATATGAGCGGTTGTCTTTTTTAAAAGATTTTTAGTAAGTTTCATAAAACACGGTTAGCATGTTTTTTTTTAATTATTTCAGTTTTTCAAAAATGTCAAGGAAATAACTGTTATTCATAAAAATCAACAAATAACAGTTATTTTTTGAGTTTTATTATAAAAATCAAAAAATAAAAATCATTACGGATTTGTAAACTACAATGGCTAATAAAAATAGTGGTGTATTTAAAAAAATTTTAGGACTCTTCTATGTGCATGATTTTTTTTGTAAGAAAAATTTACAATAACAGTTATTTTCGGTCCCTGATATATATTCTTGACCATGATCACTGGCCGAGTCGATATAGCCATGTTCGCCGTCCGTCCGTCCGCGTGATCTCGGGAATTATTAATGCTAAATCGTCACTATCAGCGCTACGGTCTGTCCAGCGCCCACATTTTTAAAGTTTTATCCATCCAATTTTTCAAATCTTCTTTGCATTATTTTATTTTATTTTTTAAATTGGCCCATATCGTACCTTTTTTATTGTTTTCGAGATTTCCTCGACTTGGTGAGTAATCATCACGGATATAAAAACTTCCAACGAATGCAACATACGATATTACTCTAAGAGTAACGAGTAAAAAAATGCAAATAAGATAATATTAGCTTTTCATTAATCGAGCCTTTTAATTGAACTCTCGTAGCAGATTGAAGATCTGGCGGAAATTGCTGGTGCGACACTGATAACTGTTGATTTCTATAAAGCCTTACTGGATTATTCAGCTTGGCCCTCTGACAGCGAAAGTCATGTTGCATTCTTGGAGGCGCATCGCCGTCATTTTAATGGAAATTGACAACTATGCAATGGTTGGAGAAAGTCACGCAGCTAGCAACCAATCCTCCCCCGCTCCACCACCACCTATCTGCTTCTGCATTTGTGCAGAGCTTAGTGGGAATGTCTTGGCACACTACGGCTTACATATGTTAGTCGGCGCCTGTGTGTGAGTATGCAAGTAATTCCGCGTGGGGCATGAGCACATCATTAACATTTAAGCACGTGAGTCGGAGCGTGCTTAGTCATATGCAGCTGCCACACAAATACGATATACAGACATACATATATCCGTATGCCATGTGCCATAAAGCGGGACTGATGCCTCGTCAAAATCATCAGCGCGGTGGATGCAAATCCCTTCATGCGAGAATTAAGTGCAGAAATGTGTTGCAATGGGATAGGTTGGAAATATTCGGTAAAATTTGTGTGAATTTTCCAATGGCTCTCGTCGATTTGCAGCTTAGTCCGATTGGACCTTTGAGGCGAACATAAATGATTTATTAACTTATTTCCAATTTAATTTCTAGGTAAGCGATGCTGGCCAAGTGAGGTTTTATCGAAAAAGACCCAAAGAATGTCGGACGCACAGATTGGTTTTAATTGGAATCCAGAGGGCAATGCAGCACAATCAAAAATGCATGTAAATATTGCAGATGCGCCTGGCTGCAGTTCCGAAATGCCATCATCAAGCTGCGAATCATCGTCGCTATCATCGTTATCACCATCAGAGGCAACAGCTCGCAGTCATTACCAACGTTGGGCAAGGGGGAAGAGAACGAACAGCTGACGCAATACGCCGCTGGCTGTGAATTTGTTTATGCGCGGAATTAATATGAAACTGTAGCGGAACATTTTCATACAGATGTTTCCTGGCCAGTGGAATGCCAGAAAAGGATCCAAACACGGAAAGTATGCCGGCCCTTGGTTTCGATGTGGTTCTGGCTCTTCTTTTTTGAATGGATTAGGGTGTAAACCGTTTTGGGTTCACTTCAAAAGCGTCACGCCCACATAAACCCAATTGATTAGCATTGATTTGAAGTTAATGAGCACTCAATTTAGTCGTTGTTGTCTGGCCCTCGTTTAACGCCCACCTTCACCTACCCACCCCCAACCCACCCCCACGAACTCAATGGGATTCCAAACGCGTGCCACAAAGTATGCAACGTTTTCCTGCCCACCCCAGGACGCTTTGCGGCCGCACAGCAAATTAATTAAAAATACTAAGGCGAGTCCCAGTCTGACCAACCCACGCTGCTCAATCGGAACGCCGGCTACAACAAAGCAGGAAATTCTATTTCAATTAGTGGCAAAAATTGCAAAAAGCTGTGCAAACAAAAGATTTTCCCCAGCAACAGCAGAAGCGATAGAAACAGCAAACAAAGGGCAAGTAAAATTGGACGTGGAAAACAAAGAGCCCCACCCTCCTACACGGCAAATAATAAGATTGGAGATTAAAAACAATATGATCTGGCTCAATGTGATGTTATAAAAGATTATGTTTTATGTTTTTGATTTCTCAGCGCTAATCTGGCTCATCCAATCATTTAGTTTTGTCCCTAATTCGGAAAAATATGGCATAAATACATTTACAAGTCCAAAAATTTATTGTGCGACCTTCGATCCTTTCGTTGGACATTTTTTTTCTGTGCTGATTCCTTAATTCCGGCCGTAAGGCCGCAATGAATGAAAGTCAGTACGCTATGTACTCACCTGGAACCGATGACTTTCTGTGACGGCTCAGTCTCCTCGTTCCGCACATTGGACGTTGACTGGGCCAGGGGATGCTTAGAGTTGGACTCCTGCTCCCCTTCCGGAGGGGGTGAGTCATAGACAAACGCCGGTTGCAGGGGCTGGTTGGCGGACTGGCTCCGTTGGCTGGATGTCGTCGAGGTGGTCACATAGGTGACCAGCGGCGGCTGCTGCTGGCTGTTCGGATAGGCCAGGATGCCGGAGGGGGCCAAGGTTAGCCAGGCCCAGAGCCAGAGCGCTGGGGGTGTGCGCGGCAGACGCATTGTGGAGTCGTAAAGTGCTCGCGCGGAGTGGGCGTTTGTTTTCGCTTCAGCCTTGGACTAATCTTCAAATTTCTTTCCTCTCCCTTTTGCTGACGGCAGGTCAGGACCTTTGGCTCACTGAAACCGATTGGTGCTTAGTGTCCAAGGATGCTGCATAAACATCAAGTGAAAGCTGCAAAGTGGAATAAAAAATTAATTAATGCAATGTTAATGAAGGCCAGTGAAAAGAATGCCGTGGAGAAATTTGCATATTGCGGGGTCTTTAAGAGACCTGCGCAACTTTAAGCGGCGCTTCAGGACGTGCAACGTAGCAGGCGGCGTGCTTCTAGGCCCTGTCATAATCAGGCGTCCTGGCAGCAGGCAAATTGCCAAGCACCTGAAACCTGGCACGCTAATGCGCCTGTAATTATGCTAATAATAACGTGCAGCCACATGAGGCGAGTGGGGGAGGGGGAAGTAATGCCGTTGGAGTCGGCGTCTTTGCAGTAAAGCATGCTTTCAGTGCCTTGGCCTAAGTGCCAGGCAATTTGGTCTTAAGCATGGGATATGTAATACACCAGCCCATCCCCATCCCAACCCCCCAAGAATGGTCGTATGCATTACGGAGTGCATATACCACCTGATGGACATTAGAGATTTCTAATAACTTAGAGCGGCTTTCGAAGTGGCCTACGTGACTGTGGATTGAGCAGCCAGTTCGGAAAAATGATTTTTATTTTTAGCTAAGCTTTCTGCTTGGTTTCCCCTTACGCTCCCGTTGCAACGCGTTGTCTGTTGTCTCTTGTCTGTCACTTACTATCAGCGTCAGAAATCTGTGCAAATACTTCGCAACCGTTTTGACAGTTTCCCTGTTTTGCGTTGTGGCGCTAAGCCCCTTCTGCGCGTGTGTGTGTGATAACACAAATGAATTGTCAATGGCGCGACACGAGGAAAACAGCAAACAGGCAATATGTTAATAAGCACAATGGCCAACAGCAGCGGCAAAGCCGGAGAATGCGCTGACAACTTAAAGCCGACGCTGTCAAAATGTTAGCTAACAGAATCGGATCCTGCCACCCTCTCCTGCACACACACACCCCTCCGTGTGCCTTGTCCTTGTGACCCCCACAAGTTTTGCCACATCACGTACGCACGACGATGAAACCAGTCCATACACCCATATACGGCAGATAGCTAAACGATGCCCGCTCAATGTGCAAGAAATCGGGCATAAATACCAAGGCCTGGCCATAAAAATATGCTCGCCGACTGGTTGCTGACGGCACTGGCACTTTCCGGTCGATTTTTGATTTTCTCCGTTCGTTTTATGGGCCCAGAACAGCGAGAGGAATACAACCAAATTAACATAAATTGGGCGTAAAATATTTCAGCATAATGTAGGCTCCGCATCGGACTCGTCACGGCCATAAGTTGGCAATTGATTTGTAACGGTAAATTACGATTGTCAGCGCGCAAGGATGTTGGGGGGTGGATGGACGGTGCCGAAACGGGCTGACATTGAAATGTAAATGAAATGCCAGCCCCGAAGAGTGGCTTACCCCTTGGGAGGAACCCCCGGTAAGTTAACTGAGGTGAGGTGCCAGGACAGATTGGTCGGACTGCCATTGTCTGGGTCGACAATGATGCCAACTGACATGACAAGTGGCCGGCACACAGACAAACAGACGAGCACAAAGGGAGCGCCGCACACAAGCATTAAAAGCTTGTTCAGGATCCAATCCAGCTTCAGTTTCAGTTTCAGGTTCGACCAAGATTGAACTTGACAGCTGTAGGGACAAGCAAACGAATCGAAACGAAAAGAAATGAGACCGCACACTAGCTGGGCGTTTGTTTAAACAAATCACTCTGGCATTTCCCCTACCGGGGGCGAGGACAAAGGCTGCCGAAAAGCGAAACATGCAAATAGTGTGTGGAGAGGAGGCTGGCAATAAATCAAACGACAAAAGGTGTATTTAGGCAAAACGACATTTTGAGGCATGCGGCTGGCAGTCCTCGCTAAGGACACGTTCCAGCCTCGTAGGACTGAAGGGCTGTGGCTCTCCAAGGACATGCCGAATGGGAAATATATTTTTGGAAAAATGTCTATCGGGTGCCAGGCTTCAGTGGCAGATGTTGATCTAAGGAATTCTCGAAATCGTTGTATCCAATTCAAATATTTTAGTTTCTTCTAACTTATATTTGCCTATAATTGGGGCTTACAGTTGCAGCTATGAGGTAATTATAAAAACCGAACTCTCTTAAGGACCGTGTAAACACAATATAAATTACTTATCTTCTCTCCAGGTCATTAATTCTTGGATGCTAGGCCCGAATGCTAAGTGCAAACAGGGGGAGTTTAAGTCTATTTAGTTAACCCAGTTGCGTGTGACGAAAATACCCGTAGAAATTGCTTTTAAGGCTTCAGAATCCACAACAAACAAACAAGACAAATGGCCAGCAAATGAGACACTCACTCGAATACAACATCTGAGTGTGTGGGTGAGCTGTAAAAAGTTAAGAAGAGTTTGCAACGTCCTCAGCGACCATCGAAAATGTGTCACGTCCCGTGGGTTTGTGGAAAATTAAGATTTTCAGCCAAAGCGAAACTTGTTTCGGTTTGTTCTTTGCTTGTTAGCCATTGATTTCTTATTGGATTTACTGCCCGCCCACCCAGCAGGACTCTGGAGCAATCAGTTATCGCTCGCGGCGAGGAAATTAAAGCAAATCGCATTACAACGTTCAGTTTTGGTCAAGGTCGCCTCCGCCTCGCAATTTCATAAGTACGGACTACCAGGCGGAACTGTTCTTCCGGGACTCCTGGCTCGGTGCATGGGCTATCTGTTGAGCCTGATTTCGGTTTCATTGGTTTTTCCTCTCCAGGAAGCGTCGCCAAGTGTTGGCCGACATTTACACGCTGCTTCCGACTGGCAGAGCTTGGCTTTTGTCTTTGGCAAGTTGGCAGCCTGCAGCCCTCCTTCAGCCCTTCAGGACTCCAGAGCTCGCACTTTCGCACTTTTGGGCTCTCGCGGGGGCCCGCAGTGGATTGCTGTGCGCTACACTAACAGAACTTTATCGCTCTGTTTCCGTTTCCGTTTCGTTGCGACTCTCCGAGTCCCCGAGCGTAGCCTCCCGACGCTCATAAGATGTAATTTCAGCCGCTGACCCTGCCGTTCGCCCAGCTTGAAAACTTTCCTTTTCGTGCGCAGAACATTTGATTTTATTTATTTATTTCGATTTGCGCTTTCTTTCGCAGCGCGCACCCCAAACACCCGCACACGCTGGGCTGTTGTTCTTGTGCCCTGGTCGACAAAACAATTTCCTTCCTCCCGGCCCACAGTGGGCGGAAAAAGTCTAGTGCCTTGATTTTCTCAAAGAGCTTCATCAGCGCTATGTCTTTCCACGAGTGAAAGGCCCTTCAATACTATAATCTAGTTCCGAATATCGATTCAATATCACTCTACTATATAACTCTAGATTTTAGTTTAGGTTTCTTAAGGGAAATATAATAGAAAGGATGCATGTAACCTACAAGTTTTTTGTAAATCATTTTGCTTGTTGTTTTTTTTTAATTGCCCGAGCACATTTGCCCACTGTGCGCATACTGGCGCAGCTATTTCTGCTGCCATTTCCGGCTGTACTGCCTCCGGCAGTTGTGCGCCTCTGGCCGGCTAATGTGCATTTTATTTTCCGCTCCCACTGCCACCGGAGCTCAGTCGATTCATTGGCCATTTACTAGCTGGCAGTGCCACTTCCGCACGGGTTCTACTCCGGCATGTGCATGACATATATTGTTTTGGAAAAGATTTCGCACGCCGCAGGAGCTCGATATAATGTTCGGCATTCCATTCCCATCACGTGCATATCTCGCTATGCCAATCTTCATTTGGCTATAAAACTTTTCAGCTGCCATCCCCCTTATCTCGCTGTCTGTTCTGGGCCCGGACTGTTATTGTTTGGGGCGGATCGAATTTTGAGAGGACGTAGGTGGACTGTATATTTATGCCTGGCAGACCCCGCACAATGGCCAAGGTGGATCTGTGTCGGGTCTGCCACTGACACCGCACTTCACCACAAATAAATCCCCGCGCCGGGACAAGAAGCTCCTCTTGGCTTTATAGTTTTTCAAGTTTCTGCGGCTCAACACCGAATGCCTTGTCTCGCATTATTCCACTCCGCACGTGGCGCTCATTGGGCTTCGGATCTTGCCTCCATTGTCATCGTCCGAGCTTCTGTCTATTGAATGCTGAATGTTCTGCCCCGATTCGATCCCAGTCCGCACACGTTCAGTGGCGACTGACGGGGTGTCCAGTGGACCAGTTGTCCGGCTGTCCGGTTGCCTGTCCTTCCCTCGCTCTGCAGCTGCCGTGCAGCTGGGGCAAGTTCCAAAGTTATGGGGTCGCGGCGTGAGCGGGATTAGGACACGTGGCGTGGTCCATGGCTTCGTTGCCTCCGTTTAATGTATAACGCCTTGGGATTAATTAGCAGGAAGTTGGCAAGCCTTCGCGCGACGGATACGTGATTTGTAAATGCAACCTGCAACACCAGTGCCGGTGGCGGCGCAACTTTTCAGCCCCGCATTAAGCGACAGGCGAGCCTCTGATTGCCGCAATTTATCAAATGGCGCGTGCTCGCCGCGCATTGCATTTGCATTTGTCTTGGCCTCAGGCCGCAGGTCACAGGGCGCTCCTGCTAACGACAACCGGGCCTATCAACATTTTAATTAATTACGTTAAAGCCACGCCATAATCAGGCACCGTAGGCGCGTCGCAGAGCTTTAAAGTGTTAATGAATCGCTTCAAATTAAGTAAAACTGCAAACAGTAGCGACGCAGCTTTGCTCCTTGCACCGCTCGCGGTTGCATATTTATCCGGATTCCGGATTCGAATTGATAAAGGCTTAAATGAGAGCGTCGACAGAGGCCGCAAACAAACGACAGGGGAATCAACAGCAGGCCGTGCTTAATCCATTATGCAATCGCCTGCCATTATCACATTTGTAATATATTTATTGTAGCGCACTTACACCGCCATGCTCGACATTCGCAGGCCATGAACTATAATTTATGCTTTAAAGCTGGCCCCAAGTTGGGCCGCTGTCATAATTATTCTCGCTTTAACATCGCCCGTACGAGCCTGTTCTGTTCTGCTGAGAGCCTGCAAATTCGGTTACTAACAAGCGTGTCCTTTATGGCCCCACGCCTTTGTATTCCACATGAGCAACCCTTTGCGCTCGGCCACTCCGTCCCGTGCTGTGACATATGGAAATGCCAGGGTCCGAGAGACCCGAAAAGGAACGAACCCCTCGCAAACACTTTGATTTCGCCCGAATTTCGCACAACAGCAAATTTTTCAATTTATAATCAAAACAAGTGAGGAGGAGCCGGAGCTCCTCGAGTCTGCCGTCTGGTTGCGGCTGATTAGTGTGAGCATGAACCCCAGGAGGGGTGAGCTTACCTCCCCACAACCTCGGCACATTCAATCATCAGGCATTCAAGCATTCAAGCATTCATTCATTCCTGGACTTTATGGCCAACAAACTGTAAAAAAGGGACCTTGAAAGGTGCACAAAATCCTTTCACTCCTTTGCTCCGTACAAAAAGACGTCGTATCCTTTCATGCCCAACTGCGTTTCTTTTGGTCAGTGTTGGTGGCCACCATCGCACTCTACTTCATTCAGGCCGGGGTGTGTGTGAATGGATTAGGCTCCCATGAGTTAGTGTGGGTCGAGGGTACCCCTTTATGGTTATCCTAACTCTCGGCCATCGCTTTTTTTCCCGCCCGCTGCGTCACTCTCTGAATGATGATGAAACACACATGCGGCACCCTCATGTTCGCCATATCCGTGTCCTTTTGAGTTATGACTTGCACAATCACTCGCCCTGTTTTATCAGCCTGCCGTAATTGCCGGGCTTTCCAGCCCGACTTGGCTGTTAGTGGGACGGCCTAGGACTGATTAGTGCCCGCAGTGAGTCAGCTATTTCCAGTGCATTAGTCATGTTAATTAACCCTAGGCAGAGGGCTTTTCATAATCTAGTTGCCCGAATTACATTATGCTGCGCCCAAGCCCGAGCCCAAGATGAGTTAAATCTATTATTTAATTGCATTTTAAATTCACCAGCGACCACGGCAAAGGCAGAATCCTTCCGTTGAGAGTGTACTTTCAACTTGCCCAGGGGCTCAGGGGCTGTCAGTCGGGCGGAGGGGGCCACCAGGACCCAGGCAGGATATGTACAGGAGGCGAGCGCCGAGGGTAGGTGTGGACCATCCGGACTGGAAACAAATCCAATGAAACGGACCTTCAGGCCAAAGACGCTAACTACGGGCGTATAAACATGCGAACATTTTTCATGTGTATCTGCTCGGACCAAGTCGGACCCGGGATCTGGATGTGGGTCCTGGCAACAGCAGTGGAACGCGTGGGCCTCAGATAAGATTCTATTTGCAGTCGCAACCACTGCTGCCACAGTCGCAGTCGGAGACAGGAAGACCGGGCTGATGCCCACGGGAACTTTTTCGTCTCACTTTACGTTGGCACAGATTCGGGAGGTGGTGGCAAAAGCGAGCGGGCCACGAACACAGCCAAATGTGTGGACAGTTATGAAGATTTGTGATATCGCCATGTGCAGGGCTCAGACCGAGACAGGGATGCTATATCAGGGGTGATAAGTTGGCCTGACTCAGGAGATACCCCTTGTTGCGCAGAATCTACTTTATGTGCATTTTATTCAAGCTTAACATAGAAATGAAATTCATGAAATGTTTCCCGTACAGTTCGAACTATATGAACAAATCTACGAATGAAGTATTAAAACGTTTAATACTGCTCCCGATTCGAAGCTTGTACCTTTTACTATCTAATTCAGAGGATTCCTCGCATCCTGTTTGCCTCGAGAGTTGATAAAACCTTCTCGCCTTGCAACTACTTGCTATGCCCAGCGAGAGGCACTCGTTTTCGATTAGCCAGTCCAGCATTGGCAGGGATTTAGCAATGGGGCCGGCTTCTTTAATAGACTGGGACCTTAAAGTATCCTTTCGGTCCCCGCAGCAAACCTCCGATGGCCTCGCCTTTCAGCCGAGCGCTGTGCTTCAAAGCACATAATTTAGTGCCTGCAGTTGAGGTTCAGTTTCGCCAAAGCAGCTTTACCTATTTTGCATAATTTCCGTTATTCCCTGCGTCGCCGTGCCACAATGACAACGTCAACAGCAGCAGGAGCCGCAGGAGCGGATTCGGCTGCGCCTCCCATCGGAGGGATGCGGTGCATCCTGGCCGTACGTCCTTTTGGACATTAGCCTGCTGTTTAACATTTTATGTGCTGGCCGGAGCAGCAGGTGCAGGGACGGGGCTCGTCAAGTTCGGTTTCGTTTACCCTTCTTGAGATGCGACTGCCGACTGCTGTTGACACAGCTAAACGCCGGCCCATTTATTATGCGAATTTATTGTGCCTCGGACGGGAAGTTGCCGAAGCCTGCGTTCTGACCGCACAGGGCTTAAATATTTCCGCCCGAAATCTCTGGCTAACTCAATTAGGGCGCTATCGCAGGTCCTCCTGCGAGAGTGTGTGCATATCTTTGTGGGCTCAGGTGTGTACAAGTTTATGAACTTTGCTGCAGCAAGTGCACACCACTCACACTCGCACTCGCACGGACGGGCTGCTGTTAGGCAAACACGCAACGCATTTTCGCACTCACGCAAATTACCAAATAAGCGACGTGCGAATTTGCGTATGTGCGAGTGAGGCTGTGGGTGTGGTGTGGTGTGGTGTGGGTGGGGATGGCTGTCCGCCAGTAGCGTTCAAAGTTTACCTTTGGTTTTTCGTGCAAATTTGATTTGGTTGCCGCTGTCTGTGCCAAGGGAACTTTAACTTGCATTTCGGGGCCCAGCGCTCGTGATTTTCGGGGCTTCGTAGAGCCCTGTGTGGTGTGCGTGTGCATCAGGGCGGCCCAAAACAGGATGAAGTTAGAAAACCTGGCTCGAAAAGTTTAATACATAAGTTCAAAAACCAGGATTATAATAATCTAGGCCTAGAGACCATACCAATTACCCTCTATGGTACCACTTATAGTGTTATTATACAGAAATTTCAATGACATAGGTACTCGATGATAATGACTTGATGTTAGTCCTTGAAACCAGTGCGCAAATGAGAGTAGGGCCTTTCCGCTTTCACTGAAACTCGGACCGCCCTGGTGTGCATGTGGCTGCGTTTGCGGGCAGGTACATAGTTAATTTGCACAACAATGCGCCGCTCCTGGGGATTGCTGCATGTAGCTGCGCATCTTTGCCGTTAAGTGGCGCAAAGAGGTGGTGCGGGACCTGGGACCGCTAACAGCTACTAAAAACTCAATTATCAACCCCTCGCCCGCCCTCGTGCATCATGCGACCCTGCAGCCCGGGAGCGAGGATGAAAATCGACTGATTCGGGCCCAAACTTAAAGTTCTTTAGACTTGCGAGCGATCTGAGATGGTTAACTTCCAGAGGACTCTTTCAGTCGAACTGGCAGCGATTTTAATTTAAGTGTGCTTAGTGGAAGCTGATTAGGAAATTTTAATATTTATGTGCTCCCCGAAGTCCCAGCACATACCATAAATTTGGGGCAACGTCAACAAACAGCTGCAGCTGTTCAGCTCCGCGGCTCTACATTAGGGAAGTATCTGTATACGTATTTACATATTCCTATATATCAGAGCACAGCTTCGAGGCTACAAGTGCAACCCCCCAATTTTCGTCGGAATAGACAAACTTTCGACGGAGTTAAACGCGCCGCAGGCCGAACTGCAATTTCATTCTCATTCATATGCGAAACTTTGGCGCATGCTTAACTCGCATTCAAACAAAGGCGCTTTAAATCGCCATTAAAACTCGCTCACATCCAGGAGCGGAGCTGAGCTCGGCTGACCCACATGGCGCCTGCCACGCCCACTCCCATGTACATCACATCCAGGATGCGGAATTCGGGGGCGGCGGGGGGAGGGAGTGGTCCATAAGTTGCCGGAGGAAAAGCAGAGAGCAGAGAGCAATATTTTGGCAACATTTTGTGTGCGCGCATTAATTTATGCAAATAGTTGGAAAATATTAATGGCGGCCAGCAGCTGCTAAGGTTACTACACAGGATACTATGAAGGAGGCGGGGCAAGACGGGCTGGAAGGCAGTAAACTGAACATTTAGCGGGGGTCAGGAAGCAACAGTTTGGGCGGGCGCCGTTTGAATTAAACATTTATGCCTTTAAAAACTTGGACAATTTCCGTTACATTATGGGGCATAAAGGCCAATAGGCCACAGCCACACACAACTTGTCCGAATCCAAAGGCAGTCGACATGGCCAGCGCCCGAAAGCGTGCTGCACACTCGAAATATGTAAGCAAAATGGCGCTCAGAAGAAATAAACTTATGGCGCACTTCCCGCAACAGTCAAACATTTTATTTCATTTTATTTTTTATTTGGGATCCCCTCGCCCCCTGCATCAATCTCTCGCCCTCTGCCCACCCCTTCCTGTGTCTGTTGCCGTTTGTGTGTTTGTTTGTTTGAGTGTGGGTGCGCTTACCATCAAATATGGTCAAAGAGCAGTTCGAGAATTAAAACGAAACAAAACGGAAATGCTACAGAAATCAACCAACTGGCATAAACTTTGCGACCCGCTTTCCACCCAGAGTTCCACTCACTTTCAGCTTTTGTTATTTCTGGCCGGCTGGCCGCCTGGCCTGACCAAATCAAGTAAAAAATGTTTGTTCTGCCGTAGTTGGCTGTGGAAATGGTCATTTCCCGTGCCCAATAAAAGGGCCACGGGGCTCGCAGGACTAGGAGTTTTCGATTTCGGGCTCGGTTTCGGTTTCGGAGTGACGTGCTCAGTGCCCACCCACAACGAGGCCAGCCCTAATAGCTTCATTAGCTCGGATGCGCGGTTATAAAAAATACTCGACTTTTGTTCTCTAACCAATTCCGGGCGGCCTTTGTTCTCTCTGTTAAACCCACATATTGTCCAGGCAGCGCAGCCTCATCGATTGGCTTCAATATTTTGAATCCGCAGCAGGAAACTTTTCGGCGGAAGAACTCACCGCAAACGGCGAGAGTCCGTCGAAATGTTGAATTAGTTTCCCCGAAAAAATCCAACAAATTTCAGCGAAATATGCAGAAATCTATTTACTTTTATTACCCCGCAGAACTTTTGGCGACTGGCTGATGGACCAGCTTTCTTTGATGTGCTGCAAAAAATGCAATATCGCCTGATAGAATGGATAGGGATATATTTTAGAGGATGTCTGCGAGCCCTTTTGTCCATCAGATTATTAAAAGCCAATGGTGCTTTTGACCTAGATAAATTTAGGCTTTCAAATGCTTTAAGTGCAGTCTAATAGTTTCGCCTAAGGCAATTTAAGCGTTTATTTATTTGCCTCTCCCCTGCCCACTTGTCAGTCTCTTTGTTCTTTCGTGCGAATGAAGGAGCATTGCCGGCTCGTCCGGTCCGATATTGTATTTAAAAACCCCTTTGCAAATTCCGGGCGGCTCAATCGCATTGATGGCCAATGACTGGCGGTATTTATATACCAACAAGCACTGGATTGTACGGATGCAGGCGGTCCGGGGGAATGGAGGGAATATGTAGAGCTATGGCGGCCCCAAATTCTGTTTATTTTGGCTGTCGCACATCAAAGTATCTGAAAAATGACATGTGCTCGTCGACCCCTGCCCTCCACTCCGGCCTTAGCGGCTTAAAAGCTCAATGAGCGAAATTGTTTGATTTTCCCTAACATTTCATTTGGCAGCTCGCCCTGATGATTGTTGCTGCTGCTATATCGACGCTATTTGTTTGGACGTGTGCTTGTGTGTGCTGTACCTCGTGTATTTGCTTTTGATGGGAGTGTAAGCTGGCAGCCCGCAGTTTTTGTCGCTGACATTCGAAATAATTTGGTTGGCAAAGCTTTTTAATAAAATACTCAAACTTTTGGCAACTAGAATTAGCAATAAAATGCACTTTCCGAATGCCAAACCTGCATATTCGCTGTCGCATGGATTTCGGTTTCCGTCTCTGTTGCACTTAGTGCTCGGCATTCAATTGCAGCGGAGTTTTGATAGGAAAACAAGGCCAACATATTAAAGGCCCCAATAGGGGCTCACACAATTTCCCCACACTATTACCACTTTTCTCCGGGGCGATATCCATTTTTGAAATATAAAAGCAACAAAGGCTGTAAATAATATGAGATAAGGAAAGCAATAAATAAAACATACAAAGGCTAAGGCAAAATGTCTCTTGTGACCAATCGATTTAAATTTTAATAGGTGGAATATCGAAAAGCAAATTCATTTCTAAGTGAGGAATATTTTGTCTTGTGAATATTTTGCTGGCTTTTGGACTCCTAAAAGGGTAGGGGTTTTACGAATAGGGTATACAAAACAAATATACATATGGGCAATCCACGGTTTGTTGGGGAAGTTCATACTCATTTGAGGCAGAAGAACAAGCGAAATAAAAGTGATTTTAATTTGGCAAAGGCCGTTACTTCTTGTCTTCTTCTAGCTCTTTAATGCGTTCAAGAATTTGATTCCTTCAACTTTTTATACACTTGCAGGGGTATTATAATTTCAGTCAGATGTTTGCAACGCAGTGAAGGAGACGTTTCCAACCACACAAAGTATATATATTCTTGATCAGGATCAATAGGGGAGTCGATATAGGCATGTCAGTCTGTCCGTCTGTATGTCTGTTTCAATACCGTTTGCGAGCTCAGTGTAAAAGCTAGCGATCTGAAACCTTCACAGTCGTCCTAAAACATGTATACGCAGATCAAGTTTAAAAATCGACCCGATCGGACGTCTATATCCTATAGCTCCCATTGGAACAATCGGAAATAGCTTTCATAAAATTAGGATATTTCGCGCAGTGTAAAAGCTATTGACATGAATATTTCCAAATCTTTTTTTTTTTTTTTTATGCATACCATGATCAGGGTAAAAGCGCGTGCCGTTTGGACGTCTATATCCTATAGCTCCCATAGGAACAATAGGGTGACAAATTTTTTCAATTATAAAATATTTGGTTGTTATTCGTGAAATCTGCAAGGGTATTAAAACTTCGGCTTACCGAAGCTAGCTTCCGTCCTCGTTTTTTAAAATTTAGGTCTGATTTTACCTTAAAACATGAAAGAAGGCAAGCTGAATCTTAAGACCTTGCACATTATAGTAAAACAATAGACCAATGGCTTGTATCGTAAAATAAATAAAATACAATGCGATTATATTGACCTGTGGACTGTCCAGGGCAGAGGGATGAACAAAAATAATTACCAAAATAATATAAAAATAATCCTTATTATAATTTGAAACTGGAATCTGTATAAGTAATTTAGTGTGAATGAACAGGCTTCGCAGCTGCTAGACATAATTAACTATTATAAATTGTACGCACGTGCCACTCGATACTTTCGGGTTTGCCCTGACGGGGCAATTAATTTTTAATTGCTTCACTTTCCCAAACATTTTAAAAGGCAAATACGAAGAAGTCTAAAAAGTATTGTAAACGGAGGTGTCTGCGGAAATGTGACAATAATGATGGGACGGCGCTAATTGAAGCCCAATAAAAAACATCAACAATGAAAACCGAGAAAGAAGGTAACTTTACAAGCTTAGCTTTGTATATATTCCATTGGCTTGCTAGAGATCTGGATGAAATTAAGGACCAGTGATATGGATTAAACACATCTGATCGATAATATAATACTCTCTTTGAGACGTTAAAGACGGATTAAGTAGCAGACGATGAAATCACAATTACCTCCGGATATTTAGGTAAAATAAAAACGGCAAGTATGGTATTATGAATTCCGCTCGAGTACAAGTGACAGCGAAAAAAGCGAACGAAAATTATCAGACATTTCACGACTTATAATACGGCTAAAAGATTGATTTCATGCCAAAAACGAGAGAAGAGCACAGCAAAACAGAACCAGTCACTGCTTGTCCGCTCTCCCGGTTGCTTTTTGGAGACCAAAATGCTTGGACACACACTTATACCTGGCCTACAGAACTTGCCATTGCCAAGAGAGCCCAATAAGAATAACCAAGAATAAGGCAAGGCAACAACCGCAGCAACCAACATGCTGGAAAGCCGTGAATGTAGGTCACCTGAATGCGTAGCTTTCAGTTTTTATAACGTTACCGAAAATCATCTTCAATCGCCGCTCCACTCTCTGAATCTCTGGATCTGTATCTGTATCTGGTACCTGTATCTTAATCTGTATCTGTATCTGTAGCTGAAGCTGTGTCCGTGTTTTTTCCGCGTCCGCACATGTGGCGCAGATGGGATGTTCTCGATTTCCTCCCGAAGCCTTTTCATCGAGCTCTTGTTCTTCGCTTCAGATAAAGCACAGGTGGACACAGACTTGTTGCGCCCGGTCCCCTAAGCTGCTGCTAATTGCGGCACTTGAGGCCTCGAGTGCACACTCTCTCAAGGCGCGTCAAAATATACACTACAAACAACGAGCGACGACAAAGCCTCTTGAGGATGGAGGAGCTCAGACAATCGAGTTGCGTGCGCCGGCTTAAGACTGCCCGATGAATGGGGAAGCAAACAAAGCGCTGTAAAGAGACAACCGCACACAAATATGCCAATAACCTATTGATGCGTTCGATACGCTTTTTATTGTGTGGACTGTGAATTGATATTCTACAGCGGCAAAAATGAAAGTTGCCTGGTTAGAAAAAAGATCACGGGTGGGTAGGAGGGAATTCCATACTATGGTCACGCACGAAGACGGTAGCGGCCTATATGTACATAAATAAGTGCTTTTGGGGCCGCCGAGAGCCAGAGTTAAGATCTGGAGAGCCCGCGGCGCAGACTCATCGCTCAGGTGAAAAGAAGTTAGTGCCAAAAAATGCAATATCATGTTCGGCGTCGCAGGCGTTTTGGCCAAAGTGAGAGCAAAGCCGTCATCGGTTTCTGCGCGCCGCTAATGAAGGCGGCTGTGGACAACCTACTGACACTTTGACCGATTTTTAGCATACTAAATATAGTAATTTTGTCATTATGGTTTATTATGCGCCTTTCGCCTGCCATTCATCGCCGCTGATGTTTCAGTTTCCGTCCGTCTGGTCTCAGCTTTTCTCTGCCATTCAATTTGTGCCCGTTTGAAGTTGCATTCTTGGCGGCCTCGGAGAAGCCGTAACAAACCCATAAATCCCGACTGCTACTCCGACTCACGGCTGTAAGAATCTATGACTGCATGTGCGAATATGGCTGCTCTGCTCGGATGTGTTAATTGAGACGAAACTCAATCAGTGGGAAACTTTTTGACCCATTTGCGTCGGGCTGCTCTCTTTTCTCTCCATTTCTTTTGTGAAGTCGCGAACGAGTTCTAGCCCAGGGAGGATGAAGAACGGGGCGGGAAAAACTGGTTCTTGTGCTAAGTATATGCTAATGACACTTACTTTTCGGTTATTGGTCTCTGGTATTTCGGTCAAAGTTATTAGCTAAGCCGCTGCTCATCTGACGCATCATTGGCTTTGTGAGCCGAGCGGAGCCCGAGCCCATCTAGCGCTTGGTTAGGGGCTAATGCCACTGCAGTTGCATTCGGCCATCTGATAGATGGTCTAATGTGTCCAAATTGAGGGGTCTCCGTAGCCAAGACCCAATTTTGTGCTTATTAGGCGTGGAGTTGCCCAAGCCTCGAGGCGAATGCCGGTGGAAAACACGCACATTGCTCAAGCGTGTAATTGGGATGACGACCTTAGACCCAATGCTTCTCTTGTCCGCCAGAAATAGAGCATTAATTGCTGTTCCGCGCACTCGATTGAGGGACAACATCAATGCATCATCGGGGCGTATACTTAATACACCGAGACCAAAAGTTTTTGGCCGCAAAAATGGTAAGACTTGTGGGTGGAGTGGCCCAAAGTGGCCGTGCTATTACAAGAGTTTTACATTTTGGTATGCTACTTTGGAGTTTTTGCCTTTATGGCCCGCCCTCCCCTCGTACCCTCCTCTCCACCCCCACCCCCCCATCAGGGTCCTGGCTGCGTTTCAGCGGAGCATACTTTCCAGCGGTCGCACACTTTGTGGCTTTCATGAATTTTTCCATTCTTCGGGCAAAGTGCAATAAATCATAATTTGCTACTTTTTCTAATGGATTATGGACAGTGGCGGCAGTACCAGCAGCAGCATTCTGTTAGAATCCACTTGAGAGAGCTCTTAAGTGCTGATTGACCAGCTCATGAATGCGGCGGTGAGGTCGGGCGGTGGTGTAAATGATCGCTCAAAGGGTCAGGAAATTAATCATGCCGGATGAGCTGAGTGCTATCTCAGACGCGCATCGTTGCAAATAAAATTCTCAATTAATGCTTTAAAGTCGACTGCACTAGAGTGAATAATAATTTCACAATTATTAATTGTATTTTCCGATATTTTTTTAATTGTTTCGCGCTTTTTGTCCACACAATGCAGTGGCCCTGGCAATGGCAATTCAATTTGTATTTTGTGAAAGTGATTGCATAAACCCCGATAAAGAAATGGCAAAAACCCTGAACAAATTTACTACGCATGATGCACATTGTTATTATTAATATATTATTGTAAGGCAATGGACAATTGCCGCAATGGAAAAAATATGCTATGCTTTTTCCCTAATGTGATCCAACATAAATTGAAGCATTCAGACCATCAATTGTGCGCTTGATGGCGCATTGATGGTGCTCTGTTGACGCGATGAAATGCGGCTTGCGGCGATAAGTTCGTGACGAGTGCGTCAGCTGAATAAGCCGCTTAATTAGGTATAATAACTCGGTTAACACAAATAACTCCCACCGAAGGTCGCTCGAACGCTCCTCGCTTTCTGTCAAAGATTACAACATGTAGACCCCAATCCGTCTCTGGCAGATCTGTCCTTCTGTTTGGCTCTCGGACATCACTAAGGGTCAAGTCTCATAATTTGGGCTGTTAAGAATTTATGTATCTGAAGAGCTGGGCTTCCTGGTCGGAAAGGAGAAGGAAGTGGAAGGACCCGCTTGGGCGGGACTCCGCTCTAACCAAGCATAAATTCCCCGGTGACCTATTACCCCCTAGAAAACTATGACAGCCGACTGCCAAATGTGTCAAAAGTTCAAAGTCATCCGGCCGTTCCAGGCCGAAAAGGGTTGAGCTGTCCGAAAACGGAGACCGGCATAATATTAACACAGATGCGCATGAATTATTCGAGACTCCGGTTGTACTACTACGCAAATAAAATTATTGGACAGCAAACAAAGGCTGGTCCACTGTGCATTCGTGTCTGGGACCCAATTCCACTTCCCATTCTGCCGCCGCCTAGAAGGAGAACTTGGCAGTGCACGCGATGAACCGAGGCTGCTTGCTCTTGTGTATTCGGCCAATTCAATATATAAATTGAATTAAAAATTCCGCAGCGGCAACTGAGGCGCTGTCAGGGCAACTGTGAAAAATGTTTATTAATACATTTTCCCCGAACAAAGTAAAATAATTCACTCCCATGATTTCCCAACTTCGGCTGGCTCACTTGAAGTTCCCATGACGTGTGCCAGAAAGTATACTTTCGGTATACCGAGTGTGTGCGTTGGGCCCACAAGTCAGCGTCAGGCGATGACGTTGATGCCACTGCCAGTGGAGCAAGCGATCTGCAGTTTGCTACTCAGAAGTCAGCACTGAGTACTCGGCTTCACCCCCAGCCAAACAGAAGCCAAGCCCGAAAACCCGGTAACCAACGTCAAAAACTTTCAAATGCTTTTAAATTAACCTGCAAAGCACTTGCGACCGACAGTACGGGACCGACTTTCATTCGGTGGTCCTGTTTCAAATCGACTCCTGTCTTATTTATATTTGAAAGTGGAAATGACCTCTTAATAAGCAGAAAGGGAGGTCAAAAATTGCCACTGTCTGCCCCCACGAATTACAGTAATCATAACCTCATTCGAACTACACTAACAGCTTCATTGAAAATTGTACAAAAATACAGCTCTTTAAAAAGTAATTGGTCAAGATTTTTGATAATTCAGTTTCCTGTATGCATTTCGGATTTTTTAATTTACTTATTTATCGAATTTAATTCGCAATAAAATAAATTTAAAAAGCGTGCTTTTACTTTTGTGTTTGGACCATTTCCCCTAAATATTCTTACTCGTCCCTACTAAAATAAAGTAAAAAGTTATTGAAGGTATTTAAACAGTTAGAAAATGTAAGAGAGGATCCAATCCTCTATCTGCCATAGGAAAAACTGTTTAAGCCAGGTGTACGCATCAAGGCATTTTACAGAATAACATTCAATTTAAAAAACAGTGAAAAATCCGTCGTATTAAATCATCGCTTTGCTGCTAAGCCATTGAAAGTGGCTCCTGGATAAAACCCAATCTCACGAAGCATCCAAAACTGAATCTGAATCCGGGACCGACAGTGGTCCTTGGAGCTAGAACAGCGGCGTGGAAGGCAAATGAAAGAACTTTTGCTGCTCAACTTCGATGGCGGCAACAATTTTCTCTTTCTTAATTAAAAGCAATCTTATTTATTAGTTCAGCACACACACAAAAACCCAGGCAGAGGAAGGAACGGGGAAGAGATAGGGTTAAGACACAGCCTGCAGATAGAGATGCAGAGTCTAAGCCAAACCCATTTAGATGGCTATGTGCTGGCTCTATAATTGGCGAAAATTATTTAATTATTATTAAGTGCTGCATCCTCCGAGCAGAGCCAGGACAGCCCAGCCGCTCCAGAGGCGGAGTCTCCCGAAGAACTTTGGCTGGCACTCGACTCGGCATGGCATGGGCCGGATCGGGATGGAGTGGCACTCGATGGCCTGACTCCGCTCTGAAGTTTTGTTTTTACTGCATCCATTTGTTTATCGTTGCTTGCGCAAACTTCTCCGTCTTGGCTATTAATTTCAGTTGCAATTTCTTCGGGTTTCGTTTTGTTTTTCCAGCAGTGCAACTGCCATAATTAGACGGAAATCTAATTTGGTAATCGCACATATGCAAAGCCGGGCTCCGCATCGAACAATGATGATGTGCGGCCGCCTCAATTGGGACCTGGGTTTTTGGGCTTACCCCCATCCGCCGAGCTGCATGTAATTAGTTTGCGGCGCGCATTGTTGTTGACAGATGAGGCTGCTGCCACAGCAGCCGAGGCGCTCCGTTTGTTAACTTGATTAATTAAAATGCAGCAGCTCTTAATGGCGATGGCGTGCTCATTAGCCATGAGTTTGTTATGTGCAAGTTTATCAGCTGCTTATGCAACAGCTGCAGTCCCGGGTCTTGGCCCGTTCCCGGAGGTCCCGGCGTCCCAATCTTCGAAATATTAATTGACAATGATCATCGGAGCTTCTTCGGTTCTGGCTCTGCGCGGGGCAGGCAGCAGCTCCATAATTGGGCCAGGTTTAAAGGAAGTGGGCTGGAGCGCAGCGGGCAGCAGACCCATCAATAATTTCAGACCAGCCACAGCAGCCGAGAGTCGGCCGTTGTTGTAACGCAATCTCTTGGCTGCCAAGCTGAAAACTAAGCCAGGGCGGGGGAAAGGCAAGGCAAGGCAAAGCAAAAGCCTAAGCCAAAGCAAAAGGCTGAGACTCGGGCTGAGCCGTGGAGTCACGCTGCTTTATTTATTTAACCGCAACAGTAACAGAAACCGCAATAAGAACAACGGCAACTGTGGATACAACTGCAGTAACTGCACTAATCTCAGCCAGCCAGTGGCACCAGCGGCTGAGCGGGTGAAATGCTGTAGTGCTGTGTAGAAAGTAACTCAAACTGTTCTGCGCTTTGCTCGGTGGCGGCTGTCAGCTTAAGTCTCTACTAACCAGGCTCAGGCCCGATGGACAGATGCTGGAGCTGCGACTACGGCTGGAGGAGGGGCATTGGGAACTTGGTCTGGGGATTGGGGATGGGAATCTGCTAATGCTTGCATAAATATTGTACAGATTGCGGCATTGTTCGGGCTCTCAACTGTTGCTGGTGTTGCCGATGAGGCTGATGTTGCTGCTGCATGTGGCAGCCATAATGCAATCGCAGGCCAGGCCAGCGTCAAGTTAGTTTATGTTTGTTTTAGGTTTGGCATGCCGGGTTTTTAGTAGTTCATTAAAATCACATCGCCTCGCCTCGTCCGTTTTCCCATCTGTGGCTGGGATTCCGGGTACTGGTACTCGTACTCGTACTGGTAATGGGCTGGGGCTGGAGCTGGGGAAAGAGTTCTCGGCTCTCGGCCAAGTACTTGCCTCATGTAAACTTGACCAAATGTAGCTGAGGCATTTCAACTTGTTTCCAGTTACACGTGTGTGGCTGCCAATCCTCCGTATGTGTGTGGTACTTGTTTCTTCGGCACTTGTTAGTGTGGCCGCTCCGATGCTGTTACCGCTTCTGCCGTTGACTTTTATGCGCCCGTTCTGGCGGCCCCTTCCCTGCTCCCCCTTCCCCAGACTGTGACTTGGCCATACCTACTCCTTAATTAAAGACAAGTTTTAATTTCATTCTTTCCGGGCCTCTTCTCGTGGCAATTGGCCGCCCCAACCCGATCCCATCGCTTGAACGACAAAAGGCGGTATAAAACCCACACACAGAACACTCTCGCTGGGATAAACAATTTAAAACTTGTAAATATTTTCGTGGTAATCCTCTTTGTCGCCACTTGGCTGTCGATGCAGATGCAGCAGCGGGAGCAGGAGCTATGGACCCACCCACCCCGACGTCTGCTGTCGTTATAGTTGATTCGACAGTTTAAGCAAAGTTAATCCCGGCTGAATGCAAGGCTTACCTGTTGACGCCGCTGCTACGTGTTAGAGGGGAACTCGCGGAACCAACATCCAACAAATGCATAAACAATACGACAGCACAGCCGACAGGAATTTCGCGCGCACTGCAAATGCATATGAATATGAATAGGAATATGGTCGGAATGCGATCCTGATTCCGAATCTGATTCTGAACCGTGCAACACGACGCGTGGTTTTCCGCTAGGCGGAATTCAATTCAACTGTGATGCGTACTTTATATTTTGTTTTAATTCTTTCAATAACTGTCGATTTAATTAAAATCGTGCCACATTCGAATCACGACTCATTGCCCGCACAACTTTTGCACTGAATGTGTTTTCGAGTTCGCTTTGTTCTGGGACGCTGTGCTGGGATTATGTCCTTTAGTTTGTTGTGTTTGTTTGGGTCTGCGGTGGATTTTTTTTATTGGTTTTTCGGGTTGGCTGGCACTCGTTCTTCTGTCGCAACGCACCAGACGCTATAAGCGCTCGCAGTGAACTGATCGTTGGGCTGGCGCTTCCAAAAGACTTTTAAACATGTTGCCAAGAAAGTCCAAGAAGTTGGCCCGAAAGAAAAGTAGACGCTTCGAACCAAAGAGCCAGCACACGCCGCACACCACACAACAGCCCCCAAATGGTCAAGATGACGAGGCAGAGAGAGGAGAGTCCCCGAAAGAGAGATCGCGAGCGGGCTTGTCTTGCCGGCTGCGCATGCGCTCAAGTTTCTCGCTCTTAGCCAAGAGCATTGGGCACTGTGGCAGATGAGTGCTGAGTTGCAGTCGACAGTCGAACAAGTCGACCGAATAATGCCAGAGCAAGCCACAAGCGGATAGGTGGCAGCGAGTTCAGGTGTCAACCGGGCCCTCGATGAACCGCTGTTAACTAATGATGCCACGGCATCCACGGACCCACACAAATTAATTACGATCACAAAAGTCAGAAGGCTTGTGCAACTCCTGCCATGCGAACGGCGGCGACCTTTGACATCCAGCCACGAGGCTGTGTCCCTCGCAGGCATCTTAAATATCAACAGCATTATCGGGCATTGAGCAATGGGCAGTGGGCAATGAGCCCGGCCACATGCCACATAGCTGGCCAATTGCGAAACGAAAGCACACTCGGTGGCAGCGGCATAATTGGGCCTGGGAGAAATCTAGAACCCAGTTACAACTGCAATCCAACCGACCGACCGACCGACCGGGCAACTGGCGTCTGCGGAGCACTTTCTTTGCCGTTTTCAATTTAATGCATAGTTACAGGAAGAACACACTCACTCGCTCCTCGCAGAGCACACACATTTCATGGTAGCGCAACTGTGCCAAGCTTATCCTGGTGACTGCCGTCATTGTTGTTGCCCTATTTGTACTGTGACGACAATCCAGCCCATATGTCGGAGAGTCCGGCACGTCTCCTACGGATATAGATATAGATGGAGATGGGATGGAGGTAGAGATAGAGATAAAGTTACAGATACTGATGCATATAGCTATAGCTGCAGACGTATGGATGGGAAAACGAATGGATGGCTTTGCTAAATTACTACCAACTTAAGCACATCTGCGGTAAATTCAATTAAACAATTTACCATTCTGTTGATTTTATTTTGCCAGTGAAAATAAGCAACATTTAGCAGGTTGCTGCTTCTGGTGATGCTCTTGCTGTTCGGATGTGCAACATTTGGCTAAATGAAGTGTGGGTATGAGTGTTTGGCTGTGTGGATATAACAATTTGGAGAGCGTCGATGTTGCCGCTTGTGCTTCGGCTTCTGCTTCTGCTGCTTTGGCATTTACCGAAAACATCAAGTGTTATGCAAATATTTGTGTATCAACGTTTTTTTGGCTTCACTCCAGCTCCGAATCTGACCATTTGATTTATCGCTGTGGTCTCAGTCGCCAGTGAAATTTCTACATCATTTCGCATAGAAATTTCTCATTATCCGTGGCTCTGGCCGAGCACTTTCATATACTTTCAATTTCCTCGCTCTGCCCACTTATAAGTGGGCAGAGCGAGGAAATTGAAAGTATAATTATCAGCTAATTAAAAGATGCCGCAGCTAGTGCTCAGCTAATGTGTTAAACTTAAAACTAATGCTAAATTGCATTTGCAAGTTCACTAATTACACCAGTGACAGTCCGAAAATTATTGACATAGGAACAAGTTGCTGACTCGCAGCCAGCATACCGCCGACCTAATTTAGATTGTATACAACTTGGGCGTCTAGCCAACGTCCTTGCGACCCACAGGCGACCAGACAAGCAGTCAGTTGCGAAATTACAAGTTTAATAGCGATTTCCACTAGCTCTGCCGCCTGGCAGTGTCAAAAAAATATAGGAATTTTTACTTCGAACGAAGTCAAAATACTCTATAACGTTGTAGTATTTCATTAGGATTTTTATTTTAAAGATTATGGTCTATGACCTTATTCACTTCTTAGTCCAATGAAAAATAGTTGTCAAAAAATGGTGAATTATAATCACTGAGCAATACGAACATTTTGGGGTCCAGCTGGCGAATTCCTAATTTACCTAATGATTTACGAAAAAACGCATAGTTTTTTGGATTAACTTTATCTTCTTTTAGTTAGTCCGCTGAGAGAGGACCACTGACATAGGGCATTGTAGGAAAAACTATGCCATTTGGCAATACTCAATTAATTTATCATTTATCAAGTGGTGGCGAAAACAGAACCGGCGGCACTCGCATTCAAATATCGTGTTGTTTGAGTGTTGGCAATCGTTGGCCATCGATGACAGCAATGCCACAAAAGTGGTAGTGGTTGTTGCTGTTGTGCGGCCGATGGTGCGCCTCTTGCCGCTGCTGACTATTTTGCTACCGCGTCTCGTGTGACATGCTGTCCTGGAGGAGGGTTCCATCTATTACATCCGCGCCCAGTCACCAAAGTTCACTGAACAAAAAGCATTGAATTTTATGCAATGAAAATAATTTTGATATGTAAATATTAGCTGATATACACTATCCGCTGCCCTCGCACTTATTGAAGACCCTTTAATACAAGCACAAATAACTGGATAAAAATATAAGTATTTTTATAAATGTTTAATTGTGTATATATATTCTTGATCAGGATCACTAGCTGAGTCGATCTAGCCATGTCTGTCTGTCCGTCTGTCTGTCCGTCCGTATGAATGCTGAGTTCTCGGAAACTATAAAAGCTAGAGGATTGGTATTTGGCATGAAGATTCTTGGAGTTCCTACGCAACGCAAGTTTGTTTCAAGAAGGTGCCACGCCCCCTCTAACGCGCACAATCGCTGATATACAATTTTAAAAATTTTAATATTTCGGAAAAGTAAAAATGCAGTATTGTTGTGTTTATCAATACCTATCGAAATGTAGAAGAAATTTTTTAAATCGGACCATTCGTTTAAAAGTTAGGCCTGATCAAAGTTTTATATCCTCCATCTCCCTCGCACTCCCTTTAGCTGAGTAACGGGTATCTAATAGTCGGGGCACCCGACTATAGCGTTTCCTCTTGTTTGTATTACTTTAAGGTTCCTTTTCTTAACCGCTTGTTTAACTTAAAGTAGGCTTTAAGAATTGAAAATGTGTGCCTTCCTTTTTCATACTTCTGTTCTTTAAGTACATTTTCTTAATGTTTATTAAATTTTTCGGTTTATCAGAAAATAAACCATATTCGATTGCTTTAAAGTGCATTTCTTGAAGTGTCAGTTTGTCAGGATGGCCTCCCACCTCTCGACACTTTAGCTGTGCTCGTGAATTTTGACATTTTCAATTGTCGCTCGGTGTTTGCAGCCTTTTGTTGGTGCAACTTTTCCACCAACGCTGCTGCTGTAGCTGCTGATTTCCAGTTAATTTTTCATTTTGACACTTCCATTTGTCAATAATAACATGTTGACCAGACCGTTGCCCTCGGCCCTCGTGGAATGGACGAATGTTAATTGGATTTCTAACCAAAGAGGCGTCAAGTGGAATCGCTGTTCATTTAAAATGCATTATTGATTTTGTTTGATTCGTTTGGTCGGCAGTTTTGGCTTCGGGCAACTCGGCACCCCCGTACAACTGGGCCCCGAGTGACGAATCAATTACCCATCTTTTGAAGTTCCGTTAGGTCTGGGCCTGACAAAGGCTGTACGCTGACACGGCACCAGAGGTCTTCCAAAGTTCTGAGGCGGCCACGAGTAGCTGGGTCATCGCATCCGAAACTCCCCGTGCTAATGAGATGCAAGCCACAGAGCAAGACACGAGGAGACCACTAGGCCCAGTTGCGGCTCTCACATAAATCCGCTTACGTTAAATGCTGGTTAAACAGCAACAGGCAGCCTCGGCAGTCAACTCCATCTGCGGCGTTCAATGGATTTAATTTCCTGCATGAATACGCGTTGAAGTAGAAGTGGAATGCTCTCGTACCGACGATGCTACACTTCAATACTTCGATCCCCATGGCGACACACAACTGAGGCGCAATCCATTCCAGCTGCAGACAAATAGAGATGCTGACAGCAAGAGTCTGGATAGACAGCACAAGTGGAGTGGAGTGCTCGCTGATAATCGGGCTAACAATCTCCGCCTAGGGCAATCGTTATTGCTGCCTCTCTGTCGACTTCCATCGACTGAAGATAATGTTCAAGATGCCACTGCCGTGGCTGCTGCACATGCGCCCATCTTTGTGGGGTACTGAGACGCGTCTAGAACACAGAAACATAATGTAAGTATTTAATTACGTTGCAAAATTGTAAAGTGTGTATGTTTTCCAGACAAAAGTAGTAGTGGCCTATTCACATTAAGCGATACCCGTTACGCAGCTTAAGGGAGTGCGAAAGAAAGCGACAAAGCGACAGATTCAGAGAAAACAGCGCCTTGGAGCTCTATTTTTATACCCTTGCAGAGGGTATAATCATTTCAGTCAGAAGTTTGCAACGCAGTGAAGGAGACGTTTCCGACCCTATAAAGTATATATATTCTTGATCAGCATCACTAGACGAGTCGATCTAGCCATGTCCGTCGGTCCGTCCGTCTGTCCGTCTGTTTCTACGCAAACTAGTCTCCAGTTTTAAAGCTATCGGGCTAAAACTTTCCCAAAAGTCTTATATCTATTGCAGGTAGTATATAAGTCGGAACGAGCCGGATCGGACAACTATATCATATAGCTCCCATAGGAATAATCGGGAAAAAAAATGTAAAACAAGAAAGGAAGCTAGCTTCTGCTAGGGTATATAAGCTTAGGCTGGCCGAAGCTAGCTTTCTTTCTTGTTGTTATTACTGTTACTTGCAATTTTAGGCCCAACAGACTTAAAATCATGTCACTGTGTTGTGACAAAATAATTAAATAATAGTCGCAGAGCGCAGTGAATCAAGAAAAGGGCTCACAGTCGCCGAACAAAACTAATAAGAAACACATTTTTCCTATAGTAAAGCAAAACAAAAAGCATGCCCAGCCACTTCGTCTTTCAACACAGCGGAAAACGTATATAAAAAAAACGGTAAGATGCTGGGAGAACATGAATAAATAAAAATAAATGCAGCATGCCCACTTAAGAGATGAGCATGCAATTTTAAATAAGAATAAAAAGCACAAAACTGTCCAACGAGCGAGATGCAACGACACAAAAAGCCGAACTCAAGAGTATAACGTTTCTAGAATTCAATTTACCCATCGAACGGTACTTTTTTATGCGGTCTCTCCGGGGACAATGAGCGACTGTTTGCGGCCTGAAACCTCTAAACGAATCTTCAATTACAAAATTGATTACCATTAAAAATTGAGAATTAAGTCCAGTTTTGAGTTTTGAGCATAATTGCAGCTGATTTCTGTTGAGGGGCTGCTGAAGTGCACTGTCATTAAGTGCAGGTTGGAAGAAACGGGGCTATTGTTCTGCTGAATTTGTTTTGGGAATATTAAAACAGACAAAGTCACTTGCGTCCAACCCGTCAGTTCGTTTTGGCCTCTTGAGAATCAATCAAGCTGAAACACAGTGGGGTATTGAACCAGGCTATCTAATAAAAAGTAATAAGATTCTTGAGTCTACTTATCTGTGTTTTTACCTTGAAACACATTTTTAAAATGACTGCTATTTAAAATGTCTAAATAAAAAACTTATAAGCAATTAAGAAGTGGAATCTAAGAAGTGACAAAGAAAAAATTAAAGCAATTTATTTATTAGCCGAAAACTAACAAAAGTGCACAAACATGTTTGTGTTCTGTTAAGCTTACGTTTAGAATCTAAGCTGATCGACGCAAGGTTGTTATAGAAATGTATTAACAAAATAATAAAAAAAAATGTCTTATCATTACTTTTTGCCCGTTTTTGTCCCTTTAAAAAAAAACAGAACCAAATTTCTAACTTTCTGGCAATTTCTTCAGAGACTTAAGGTGGAGGATAATAACAATTTTTATTTAATAACTATCATATCATATCCTATCTTATATTTGATTTCTAAAGAAATATGTTTTCTATTAATAAAAAAAAGAGATTCTGAACATGTCTAGGGTGATTACCGTAATAAGGAGGTGGTGGGTGGGGGGCTGTGGGTGGTGTTTTTAGAACCGTAAGGTTTTTTCGAAAAATGAAAAACCCGAAATTTTCTTTGCGAATATTCAGTATATATTATAATTTTGAAGACCCTATCTTATAAACTAAAGTTTTCCATAGTGCAGTGTACTAAAATTAAGGACTTTTTTTCTGGGTGTATCGCAATTATATTAGAAAAGCGTACTCACGTTTTATTAAATAAACTATTAAGTTATTTGACTTGGGCATTTTTCGTGGAAAAGTAGATTAAATACTCCACTGTGCCAACGTCAGATTAAATTAATTTAATGTTCGTGTAGCATTATTCAGAAGTATTTGGAGGCCTAAGGGGCGAGTGGCCATCGATAGCAAACGAGGCAAATTCGCTTTGCAGTATTTCGTTTTGCTGTTGATTCTGCTTCTTACTGTTGACAAACTGGAAATGGAAATGCACAAGTATTGAATTTGGTTTATCATCAATTTTATTGTCACTTGGCATTTACGAGCGATTATTTTGGTTGTTGCTGGCTTTTATCGTTTAGCTTTAGCTCCTGTTGTTGTTGCTGCTTGCGGACAACAATAGCCTCTATCAGGCCTGTAGCATTTAATTTATAGTTTAGGCAAACGCCAAATTTGATTTATTGTTCATGAGGTTATTGACCATTATGTTGAGCATATTATTTGAATGTAATATCTGCTGGCGTTGCCAATGATGCCATCTACTCTTGTTCAATTATTACAGCTATTAGAATTCCATCGGAAACTGTTTTTCAGATGTAATTGTTGTTGTACTCTTGCAGAGGTTATTATAATTCCAGTCAGAATTTTTCAACGCAGTAATTCCCGATAAAAAATACTAGACGAGATTTCAAAAAATCAAACCATATTCTTCATCAGGATCACTAGCCGAGTCGATCTAGCCATGCCCGTCTGTCCGTCAGTTTGTCGTCCGTATGAACGCTGAGATCTCGGGAACTACAAAAGCTAGAAGATTGGCATTTCGCATGCAGATTCTTGGAGTTCCTAAGCAGCGCAAGTTTATTTCAGCCGACCGCCACGACCCCTCTAACGCTCACAATCGCCCATAATCGCCACAAAAGATACTAAAATGTGTCTGGCGCCCACATTTTTAAAGATTTCAGATAAATATAAATGCAATTTTGTTGTGTTTAGTTATACCTATCGAAATGTATAAGAAATTTTTGCAATCGGACCATTCGTTAAAAAGTAATGCCCGATCAAAGTTTTATATCTCCATCTCCCTCGCACTCCCTTTAGCTGACTAACGGGTATCTGATAGTCGGGGCACCCGACAATAGCGTTCTCTCTTTTTTATACCCTTGCAGAGGGTATTATGATTTTAGTCAGAAGTTTGCAACGCAGTGAAGGAGACGTTTCAGACCCCATAAAGTATATATATTCTTGATCAGCATAACTAGACGAGTCGATCTAGCCATGTCCGTCTGTCCGTCCGTCTGTCCGTCTGTCTGTCCGTCTGTTTCTACGCAAACTAGTCTCTCAGTTTTGAAGCTATTGGGCTAAAACTTTCCCAAAAGTCTTATATCTATTGCAGGTATTATATAAGTCGGAACGAGCCGGATCGGACAACTATATCATATAGCTCCCATAGGAATAATCGGGGAAAAAAATGTAAAAAAATTATATCTTGGGTGTTTTTGAACCTAGAACCTCCTACTTTTGGAAATGCCATTTTTTATCTAATTCTGAATTTCGAATAAAATTTTTTCAAAATCGGACGACTATATCATATAGCTGCCATAGGAACGATCGGAAAATTAGTGATGTATAGGAATGATCTGCAAGGGTATATCTTGGCTAGCTTTTGAGATCGAAAATAATGAAATCTACTTTGATGAGCACGGTTTTTTTTTTCGGTGTAGAACTAAGGAAATAAGAATGCTTGAAAAGACGAGTAATGTATGAAGTACGGGAAAATTTTAGAACTGATATTTTGTCGAAGCAACATTATAATAAGATCGGCAACAAGTCATCCATGATCGATGTTATTTTACCTCATGAGTTTAAGGACAAGTATTTCGACCTTAGTAAAACTGAAAGTATGCTTATAAACATTTATTTACTTTATCAGGAGGACGATAGAACGGGCCATAGAGTGTAGACGAAAATGTGTATGAGATAGAAAACGCAACGTCACAGGTCAATTGGGTCGAAGAAGAAAAGAATTTCTAGCTGGTGTTTCGCTGCTCTGTTTATTCCATCTATCTATATCGAGAGTCTCATGATAATTTCGTTATTGTTAAATAAATCTGCTTTGTGTTTGTCATCATGTTGCCATAGCCAAGTTGGAGTTGCCACAACGCTCCAAGTGCCGAACAAGTTTTCCCTGTGATTGTTGTTGGCGGTGCGCGAGTCTTTCTATTTCGCATAATGGAAGTGACGAGCGGCTGTTGTTACTGGCCGTCTAATTATGTTTTCATTTGGACATCAAATTTAATAGCGCCAGGCATAGAACAAACTACTTTCATTCGGCTGAATCGGCTGTTTTTGATTTGGTGGAGAGGCACTTATAAAGCGCTTTTCTCGCCCAAAGCACATACACATCGACACAGACATTTGGCTCACACGCACTCCAATTTATTTGCACGTTGCGTGTGGGCAGAGACACCAAGCCCAACAGAAATCCAGCCGCCACCGACAATCAACAACCAACAATCAACGACCGGGGGCAACACTCAGCGACAAAAAGCAACAGCCAGCCGTGGTCTGGTTGTTCAAAAAAAAGAAAAAGGAGAGGGCCCAGTGTCCGAGTCTCATAGTCAAGTCCACGTAAATTGTCAATAATGCTGCTTCGGCATTGTTGCTATCCACTTTGGCCGTGATTTGATTTTGACCCTCCCCCACCGCTTATCGCCGGGCTTGTTGACTTTTTCCTCGGCTGAGTTTATGCCAATAGCTTTTGGCCGAAATGTCACTTTTTTATTGTCTTTTTATGAGCGCAGCGTGTCGTTTGGCTTTTTCTGCCGTTGTTTTTGCCGTTTTGGCTCCGTTACGGCGGGCCCCGGCCAGCTGTTAAGTTTGCGTCGCAACTTTCGATTAACAAAATTATTTCACTACCTTAGTGGCCAAATGAGAGCCTTTCTCAACCTTTCCCCGACCCCATATATGTGCGTTAAATTCAGACTAAGTGGAAGGCCCTTCGTCTGCCTTGGAAATCGACTGAAGCGATTTAGCGAGACGAGCACTGAATTCCTTTTGCACACGGTCCTCGAGCCACTCAATTGGACAAGTTAGACGGTGGCGTTTTATATTTCTGTTTGGCACCGAGCAGATCTCTAAGGTAAATGCGCAGAGCATTTCAATTGCAGCCTTTTGACAAATGGCCGGCCAGCAGAGCGGTGGCGGCGGTGGAGGTGGCTTTCGTAGCTTAAACTACATTTGACGAGCGTCGTCAGCGCCGTCGTGGGTGAAAATGGCCAAAATGCCATTCAGCTTTCGCCCATTTAAAAGCATCGGCACAAAGCGGCCGTCAGCAGCAAGCTGCATGGTCCCCCCTCCCCAGTTAACCTAATAAGCACTTAAAAAAAGTCTTCTTTAAACCTATCAATTGCCACATTAATGCCCAAAAGACGGTGTCTCAAATTCTTTCCGGGGATTTCCGACCAATTCTTGGGAAATCGAATGAAGTATCTGCCGGTGACATTTGCAGAAATTCGGTTTGTTGCTTTCCCATTATAGGCCCATGGGCTTTTTCGCTCAAAATTTTTCCGGGTGTAGCCCCAGCTCGGTTGGGTCGTTCATTGATGGTTGCTCACCAACTAGGTAGCTAGGCGAAGCCTTAAACAAATTTTCTGGCACAAGGTCAGAGCAGTTCTTCAAACATCTCACCCAGGCCCCGAAACATGGCACACAGTCCCCACATAATTTCTAGGCCCATTCCCTGCCCCAGCGACACAGATTACGTGCCTGCCGCATTTGTCGTGCACGTTTCAACTTGCCGCATGCAAATGGTCTCGCAAGGCTCCAGCTGCAACTGCATCTCCGATTGGGAATCCGCTTCCCCGTTCTGGGCGATTTTCACGCCTCTCTCGGCCGTCACTAATTTTACTTTCAAGCCGACCCAACTCCTACTGAGGGGCAGAGTCGGTCACGCATGCGCCTCACGTAGCCCGCTCACGTTTGTTGGCAGGGGCCCGTGGCCTGTGTCTGTGAACTTTCGTGAAAGTTCTGCCTCGGTGAGTGCATAAATCTTCTTCTTCCAGCTACCTCTGGGATCTGGGTTCCGAATCTGGTGAATGCGATCTAGACAATTGCTTCCCTGACTACTTAGCGGCTGTGTAACTCTAAGGTTCCCACATCAGCCGCGGGCTTTGCTGTGCTACTTAAAGTTATGATGCTAATATAAATTTAAATTATTTCGAGAGATCCAGTTCTGACCGCTTTGTGGGTGCGAATGGTGAGGGGCGGGAACAACTGTTTTTACCGCATTGCCCCTAATTGACGCCGCGGTGGGGCAATAACGTTAATTACAAGTTATTGGCTCTCGCCAGCGCAAAATCTTTGGCACTTCTTCCTCGTCTATAATTTGTTTATTTTATAACATCTGCAGCTGCGGCGACTGCGACTGCCACACACTCATAATGGGGCATTATGAACGCGTACGTCGTCGCATTAAAACAAACATAACAACTACGTGACTAATTATGTTGATATCAAACTGGTTCCCCTCCCCCTTTTTGCCGCCGTTGAAGTTCATTCTCTTCTGGGCGAGTTTTTGCCAGTACGAAAGAAAGTGAAATTAATGTTAAGTATGCGTGAAACAAGTGAGTTTGGTGGGGCTTAGGAACTGTTTCGTCAGGATCGCATATATCCAAGGGACGTGTTTCTCATTTAGTTGAAATAAATTAACAAACGGCTGATGAGATTAACGGGAACGGAGCTAGGAACTGACTGCCGAAAAGGTCTCTGTTAATCCTGGCGCTTTGTGTGAGCTTATCAGATCGAAAGGTTCAGTCAACCCCATTTAGTTAAACTTTCATCGCCGTTCGTTTATTTAATTTAACTGAAAGTAATACTCTTTTCGGTAATACGCAGCCAGAATTTTTCAGATCAGCAGCAAGGCAGCGCCAGAAATGCACATAAAAAATAGTTGCACGTAATTTAGTAAAAGCAACGACACAAACAGAAACCGAAACGAAACTACAACCGAAACAGAAACTAAAACGCGACCAGACAATAAAAAGTGAAAAACTTGATGCAAATGGCCCTTCCCCGCCGCTTCTGGGACTAGCAAATGCATGAGAAAATTTTTAAAACAGAAATTAGACGATGACAAAGTGGACAATGGAAACCGAAAGTGCGTAATTAATTTCATTTTTCATTGCTGGCCAATAAAAAATGCTACGCAGGCGTTGGGACCTACTCGTAGTATTTTGGCGACACAATCAGATCATGGTGAAGACACCCACACATACAATGTGTCGAAAAAAGAATATTTTTGTGTTGTGCAACATTTTGTATTACAACTTCTACTGAGTTTCTGTGGTTCCTTTTAGGTCCTTTTAGGTTTTCGCTATCCACCGATTCGAAATTTTAACTTCAAGATGATGTGTTCCAACTTCATATTGGTAAAACAATTTTAATAATGCTTTTTTACATGAAAAGTTGTTAAAAGCAAAGATTTTTATACGCAAAGGAAAAACTTACACGTTATACGTGTAAGTTCGCCCTAAATAAAAAGAAGCCTCGCCCTTAGGACAAATTTACGAATTAAAATAACCTAAAATGCTAGACTACCCATTCGGGTCTTTCCGCATACGAACTATATTCTGGGGTGTCACAGATTTCAAATCCTTTCCAATCAAAGATTGATAAAAGTAAGAGACAGATGTGACGTCCCCAAAAGGATTCATACAAAATCCGAGTACACAGTATACGTGCTATAGCACAGACAGACAGACAGACAGACGGACAGACGGACAGACAGACAGACAGACAGACAGACAGACAGACATGGCTAGATCGACTCGGCTAGTGATCCTGATCATGAATATATATACTTTATAGGGTCGGAAACGCTTCCTTCTACCTGTTACATACTTTTGCACGAATACAATATACCCTTTTACTCTACGAGTAACGGGTATAATTAACAAGAGAGAACGCTATAGTCGGGTTGGTGTCCCGACTATCTAATACCCGTCACTCGGCTAAAGGGAGTGCGAGGGAGATGGAGATATAAACTTTGATCAGCAATAACTTTTTAACGAATGGTCCGATTTAAAAAATTTCTTCTACATTTCGATAGGTATTGATTAGCACAACAAAACTGCATTTTTACTTTTCCGAAAAATTTAAATTTTTAAAATCGTATATTAGCTATTGAGGGCGTTAGAGGGGGCGTGTCACCTTCTTGAAATAAACTTGCACTGCGTAGGAACTCCAAGAATCTTCATGCAAAATGCCAATCCTCTAGCTTTTATAGTTTCCGAGATCTCAGGGTTCATACGGACGGACAGACAGACGGACAGACGGACATGGCTATATCGACTCGGCTAGTGACCCTGACCAAGAATATATATACTTTATAGGGTCGGAAAAGCTTCCTTCTAGCTGTTACATACTTTTGCACGAATACAATATACCCTTTTACTCTACGAGTAACGGGTATAATAACAATGCATTCAAAATGACTATGAATAAGTATTTTACATTTAACAAGAAAGGAAGCTAGCTTCGGCCAGCCGAAGCTTATATACCCTTGCAGATAACACCAGTTTACAAAAAAAAATTGATGAAATATACCATGAAGGAAACCTTTGTTTTCCGGTAAGGTACGTCTTTCTGATTCAGAAAAGGGCACTTCCAATTTTTTTTATGGATAAATTTTTTTTTTAAGTGTAAAAAACGTTTTTTACACTTTTGTAATTTCTAACTCGAGTTCTGGCTAACCGATTTGGGCCATCAAAGACTCATTTAACAGGTAATAGAATGCCCTCTAACTTTCTTATACACAGCATTCAGATCCATTCATTAGATTAGTAGCTACATTTCGTCAAAGTTGAAAAAGTTGGAAAAAATGCAAAAATGCTGGCATAAATGGCTTCGCTAAAAATACACGCCTAAAAAACGAAATTAGTTTTATAATTTTCTCTGGTAGAAGGTTCTTTGACGAAGAAAACAAGATATTGATCATTGCAATCCACCAGCAAATTAATTTGATATACATTTTTGAAGCTTCCGAAGACGGTGATTTTTTGGCCGTTTACAGCTGTTAACTGGCTCAACAGGGCTCTAACAGGGCTGTAATACCCGTTTTCCCCGACGTAAAATCGATATAAAATCGAAACCTTGGTTGTTTTTGGAGTTGATGGTCTTATTAGTTGGCTTAAAGATGTATCTTTAAGTAGAAGTTATAAAACTAATTTTGGTTTTTATGTGTGTATTTTTAACGAAGCCATTTATGTCAGCTTTTTTGCATTTTTTCAAACTTTTTCCACTTTGACGAAGTGTAGCTTCTAAACTAATGAATGGAACTCAATACCGTGTATAAGAAAGTTAGAGGGCAATCTATTACCTGTAAAATGAGTCTCCGATGGACGCAATCGGTTAATCACAGCTCGAGTTAGAAATTAAAAAAAGGGTCAAAAACGTTTTTTACACTTAAAAAAAACTTGGTACCATACAAAAAATTGTAAGTGCCCTTTTCTTAATCAGAAAGATGTACCTTACCGGAAAATATAGGTTTCATGAAGTGCGTATTTCATAAATTTTTTTTTGTAAACTGGTGTAATTATTATTTTTGAGTCCTTTTTTTTTTGATCAAAAATAAAAATTACCATTGAACAGAAAGATAAAAATCATATATTTAAAAATCATGTCGGGAATGCATAGATTGGACAACGTTAATTATTTTGGTAAAAATCTTTTTTTTTTAGGGCTATTATAAGTGGCCGATTTTTTTGTTTGAAGAAATAAAAATAATGATTATTTTTGGTCCCTGGTTTATATGATCATTTTTTGTTGGGTGGAGGCAACTCTTTTTTGTATGTAGTACATAATATTAAAGAACTGCTAAAATTGTACTTCTGAATAATAATCGAAGTCGATATTTGGGTCCAGTCTGCTGAAAATAGTTTGGTTTTAATTGATGTTATATTGAAGCGAATCCACATCGCCTATTGTTTATTTTTAACTGTCGCATTATTGTTCAAAACCAATCCGAAACCGAACCAGCATTTCGCACTGTGAAATTAAGCACAGACCGCAACTAATCCTATTTTAGTTTTATTGTTCACCGTGGAACATTTTCCCATTTCGGTGGCGATTTAATTTCATGTCAAACATAAGCTCTTTCCTTTCTTTCTCGGCCATTTTTACGTATTGTTTGCTTCAAACAACTCGCATGCATACAGACATCGACGCTTGACAAATTGTTTATTTTGGCGTTTAAGTTCTGATTTTTTTAATGCTTTGCATTTCACTTTTATTTTGGTTTTGGGTTGTCCAATCTATGGCATTAGTGAAAAATCAATTGACCGATGGCAGCATTCAAAACCGTAAGCCATGAAACCAAAACCGCACATCAGTTTCGCCCAGTGGCGGATCCAGGATTTTGTTGTGGGGGGTGATATTAGAACAATTTTTTTGTTGCATACTTTTTGAGTACCAAAATTTCTTTCATTTTTCACCCGAGTGGGGGGTGATATATCACCCATATCACCCCCCGTGGATCCGCGCATGGTTTCGCCCCTTATTGGCTGTTGTTTTAGGTCGAGGGGAAGTCGGTGGATGGGTGGGTGCCTGAACTGGAGTGAGGGTTTTATGTGCGTGTCTGCTTACTTGAATGGCTTTAGACAGACTTTTTAAAAATAGGATTTTAAGTAAATGTACAGGACATTTTAAAGTAATTAAGTTTTTAAGGTAAAGAGTCGTTTAACGTAAATTAAGCAGTTTTCAAAATTTACTCACATTGACGAAAACTGCGTGCTAGTCAATTAGGCGGCCAAATCAGGCCATTCACATCCTATGTTTATACGATGAGATTCACGCTTTCTTGAAAGCGCGATCTGGAAATAATCCCTGTTTATACGACAACCGAGAACTCATGCTTTTGCTCACTCTCAGCTGATAGAGATGCCGGACCGATAAAAAAAATGTGATAATTTTTAACCTTCAATACCTCTGAGTAGAGAAATAGCCTATGAAGGGCTTTTAACTTCTACCGATCTGGCAACGTTGATAGTTTTTAACAGAGCTACCAGAGCTGGGCACCACCAATTCACGCTTTGAGGCTGAAATCATAGTCAACTTTCGTGTGTTGCCGAATTCACGAAATGGCGTTTATACAGACACGAATCGGAAGAAAGCGTGAAATGATAGCGTGAATTCGGCATCGTATAAAAACAGTAACAGTCGAATTTGTTCGGCGAACATGTTCGTGTGTTCTTCGTTGGTGGTAGTGTTTGCGTTATAGAAATTTGTTCGTTCATAGAAAGTTCGACGTTTCGATTGACAAAGATAGAAACGATTCTATCTTGCCTGCCTTGTTTTTCGAAAAAATTCATCTGTGGATGGCCTGCTTTAGGTTTGTTTTCTCGTCCGCACTTTAATTTTTCTGCCGGGCCAACGCACACTACTAATCTAAAAACAAAAACACAACACATGATGACATAAAAATTACTCAGTTTTTTAGTAAATACCTTTATTTTCTAAATTTATTTTAATTGACGAATGTACATTTTTTGTTAAAGCTAAAGCAGTGAACGCAGCTTCACTGCAACATCCACGTGTTTTTATACCCTTGCAGAGGGTGTTATGATTTCAGTCAGAAGTTCTTAACGCAGTAAAGGAGACGTTTCCGACCCTATAAAGTATATATCGGCAGTTCCATATTGTCGCTCGGGACATTTGCACACCTTTTAAGTCGAAAAAAAAATTTTTTAAATCGATTTTAAATTTTATAATGGACCTAACTTGTCACTCTTTCCAAGGTCTATTTTGTATAAAAATATTGATTTTGTACGACTTTTAGTTTTTAAGATGTTGTTAAAAAACGGCCGTATTCGCTCGAGACAAAAATATAAGTGGATTTTGCGGGAGTACGTTCAACACTAGATTGTAGCGAATGCTAATGGAATATTTTAATGCGGTTTTTTTAGAATGTTGTCCAAGCATGTCGCTGAGAAATGGTTTTGGTTTTACTCAAAAATAGTTAGGCATTGTTTTTCTATGCAGTTTCAAACACATTCGCTCGGGACATGTCGCTCGGGACATTTTTATACCCTTGCAGAGGGTATTATGATTTCAGTCAGAAGTTTGCAACGCAGTGAAGGAGACGTTTCCGACCCCATAAAGTACAGTGCCGAACTTTACTATTGGCACACTTAGCAAATTTAACTTCAAAACCGCTTTTCTCCCTCTAATATATTGATTTTAAAATGTTACAAAATTTGTTAGGATAAACTGGATATTTATCTGTTAAAGTCACTTGGTTTCATTAATTTCTCTCTTAAACCTAATTTTTTAAAATTAAAAAACCATAAAATGAGCTGTTTTTTCCGAACAAAATTATTGGCACACCTGTGTTGTATTTAACTATTACGCTAAAACTTAATCGATTTGACTAATTTTTTTTGCTAAATCTGCTTTGCCTCTGTTGTCTAGATGGCATTATGCTAAATTTGTATCCTTAAAGCGTTAAAATAACTTAATTTTAACTAAAAATGGTTATTTAAAAAAATGTTAAATGCCAATGCATATATCTGTGCGAAAAATAATATGTTAATGGCAGGAACAGTGTCAATCATATGCTAATATTAGGAAATATGTGCCCAGAAGTGGTTTTTACCATTCGGATCCTTTTACGGCGTGTTTGAGGACTCTCACTGTGCCAAAATGCAAGGCACATAGCCCGACCTATGTGTTTAAGAGGCCAGGGAAGCGAAAGGATCAAGGAAAAGGATAATGTCAACCCTTAGATCTTATCAGCACAGATCGAAGTTTAGAATAGGAAGGACTTTTGCAAGGATATTCAACCAACGGCATTTTTAAAGGCCCTGCAATGTGCTAACTACATTTTTTTGCAGCTAGAAAAAATGAAGTGAGATCAAAGGCCACCAATATAACCGTTTAGGGTACGAAAAGGGATTCTTTAGTATCCCAATCGCCTTTTATAACCCTTTTACCTTATCAGGTGCTATACCAAACCTTTTCATAGACTTAAGGACACGGAAAGTTGACCTGCAAAATAAATGAATTTTTTCTAGCTGCAAAAAAATGTAGTTAGCACATTGCAGGGCCTTTAAAAATGCCGTTGGTTGAATATCCTTGCAAAGGTCCTTCCTATTCTAAACTTCGATCTGTGCTGATAAGATCTAAGGGTTGACATTATCCTTTTCCTTGATCCTTTCGCTTCCCTGGCCTCTTAAACACATAGGTCGGGCTATGTGCCTTGCATTTTGGCACAGTGAGAGTCCTCAAACACGCCGTAAAAGGATCCGAATGGTAAAAACCACTTCTGGGCACATATTTCCTAATATTAGCATATGATTGACACTGTTCCTGCCATTAACATATTATTTTTCGCACAGATATATGCATTGGCATTTAACATTTTTTTAAATAACCATTTTTAGTTAAAATTAAGTTATTTTAACGCTTTAAGGATACAAATTTAGCATAATGCCATCTAGACAACAGAGGCAAAGCAGATTTAGCAAAAAAAATTAGTCAAATCGATTAAGTTTTAGCGTAATAGTTAAATACAACACAGGTGTGCCAATAATTTTGTTCGGAAAAAACAGCTCATTTTATGGTTTTTTAATTTTAAAAAATTAGGTTTAAGAGAGAAATTAATGAAACCAAGTGACTTTAACAGATAAATATCCAGTTTATCCTAACAAATTTTGTAACATTTTAAAATCAATATATTAGAGGGAGAAAAGCGGTTTTGAAGTTAAATTTGCTAAGTGTGCCAATAGTAAAGTTCGGCACTGTATATATATTCTTGATCAGCATCACTAGACGAGTCGAACTAGCCATGTCCATCTGTCCGTCTGTCCATCCGTCTGTCTGTTTCTACGCAAACTAGTCTCTCAATTTTAAAGCTATCGGGCTAAAACTTTCCCAAAAGTATATAAGTCGGAACGAGCCGGATCGGACAACTATATCATATAGCTCCCATAGGAATAATCAGGAAAAAAATGAAAAAAAAATTATATCTTGGGTGTTTTTGAACCCAGAACCTCCTACTTTTGGAAATGCCATTTTTTATCTAATTCTGAATTTCGAATAACATTTTTTCAAAATCGGACGACTATATCTTATAGCTGTCATAGGAACGATCGTAAAATTAATGGGAATATAATAGGAAATAAATTATTGCTTCGTTGACTTTTATTGTATTCTCTTCTACTCTGGGATATGAGTATTTTTAAATGTTTTCGAATTTCGATTTTAATTTTATTAATATCAAACAACTATATCATATAGCTGCCATAGGAACGATCGGAAAATTAGTGATTAATAAGAATTATCTGCAAGGGTATATAAGCTTCGGCTGGCCGAAGCTAGCTTCCTTTCTTGTTTCTCTCCGTTTTGCAAAGTGGATATCTTTACCCCTAGCCTCCAATTGCTGGCTGGTTTGCTTTTAATTAAATAGTTTGACATGTAACTGAGGCATTCAGTACAGAAAACAGTCACATATTGGCATTTTTATAGGATAAATTAACAACAGAAGATAGGTCCAAAAAATATCAAAAAAATATCCAAAAACGAACTTTTGCGTACATTAATTCTATGAGTCATAAAAATAATCAAAGGAGTCTCAAATTTTTTAGTTAAGCTAAGGATCAAACTAATTAGAAACTAATATTGGGGGCAAAACCATGTGGTAAGATGTTTTATTCAAGTTTTAAGGTTTTTGGCTTGGTGGACTTTTGCGTGGAAGTGCCCATATATTCTTGATCAGGATCACTAGCCGAGTCGATCTAGCCATGTCTGTCCGCCTGTTCGTCAGTCTGTCTGTCTGTCTGTATGAACGCTGAGATTTCGGAAACTATAAAAGCTAGAAGATTGGCATTTGCATGCAGATTCTAGGAGTTCCTACGCAGCGCAAGCTTATTTCAGCCGAGGGCCACGCAAATGCAGTTTTATTGTGCTTATCAATACCTATCGAAATGTAGAAGAAATTTTTCAAATCGGACCATTCGTTAAAAAGTTATGCGTGATTAAAGTTTTATATCTCCATCTTCCTCGCACTCCCTATACCGTTCTCTCTTGTTTTAAAATTTAAATCATAACAAGCAATACAACACTCAGAAGAAAATCCGTTCGAAATGTTCAAAAATCAATCCCAAACGTAGTCAAAAAGTGCGTAAGCTCGTTTGTTGTCAGTTCATGAACGCTCGTTCATAAAATTTGACCGAATCTTTAGAGTTGGATTCCGAACGAATGGTGTCATTTTAAGAACATTTTGGAGTTCATCTGAGAACGAAAAGTTCATTAAAAACAAAAAAAGACAAGATTTCTGGACACGCACTTGCTGGTTATTTTGTGCGCCTGGTAGATTAAATAAATATCTGTATGCAAATATCGATGTTTTTTGACATAAACATCGAAAACATCGATGTTCCTCAAAATCGATATTTCTCAACCTCTAAAGCTGAAGCATATGTGATGTATATACCAGATAAATTTGTTAGGGAACACTCTAGTTGAAAACAAGACAGAACGCAATAGTCGGGTGCCCCGACTATCAGATACCCGTTACTCAGCTAAGGGAGTGCGAGAAGCCCAAGAATATGTGTGGGTAATTCAAACATTCTAGCTTTTACAGTTTCCGAGATCACAGACAGACGGACATGACTAGTTCTACTCGGCTAGTGATCCTGATCAAGAATATATATATGTACTTTATAGGGTCGGAAACGCGTCTTTCTACCTGTTACATACTTTTACGGGTATAACAAGGAAACACAAAAAGTGTTGGTATTCATTTTTGTGATCTGGGTGTCCAATGTAGAGATGGGCGCGTGTCAAAATTTCTCAACACGACACAGCACGAACACGAAACTCGATTTGCCAGCAAGCACGAACACGAATCAATTAAATAATTTTAAAACACGACACGACACGAACACGCACGAAATAAAAATATATATTTTATACATTTTTTTTTATTTTAATATAGACTTTTTTTTGATTATTAAACAGTTGGATTTATTTTGTTACATGTTTTTATTTAAAAATAAAAGTTTTTCTAAATTAGAGCTTAACAGCCTAGTCCTTCTTTCGGTAAGTATGTTCCCCGATGTAGAGAACACCCTCTCACTTGTTGCCGAGCTAACTGGGATGCTTAAAATATTCCTTGCAAGTTTTTGCAATAACTTTAGATGATTGACATTTCTCCAATAACTTAATATATCGTTTTCGCAGTCTTTTGAGCTTTGAAAATAATTTTCTATTTCCAAATCAACTTCATTTTTGTCAAGCTTAATTTTTTTTTTTAGGTTTTCATCTTTAAACTCCTCAAACTCACTAGTTTCAGTGGGTGATGCCGTTCTTAAAACACTGGTAGCAGCTTCCACGTCGGTTACGTAATCACTTAACATAATTTTAACAAGTGATAAGACATGATCCTTTAGTTCAGCACTAAGAAAACTAAGCTCCTTAAACGGTGGGTTTAGGACCAATGGTTAGAAGACAAAATAAGTTCTGTAAGGTACATATTTCTACCGATAATTATCGAAACTGTATCCTCCGTTTTGTTCTTGCGATATATATACATAAATCGTGTTTTTTGACTAAAAACGAACACGCACGAACACGAATAATTTATGCATTTCCAACACGAACACGTCGTGTTGATCGTGCGTGTTTCGTGTCACGAAAAATAACACGACACGCGCCCAACTCTAAGTGTCCAACTCTACCAGGGACTACCAATACCAATACCTGCGCTGCGAATTCGAGCATCGCTGCCTTTCCGGTGTGAGCTAGCGCCGGGGGTCGATGACATTTCCGTTGATGTAAATTTCAGGCCATTGCGTTAAACCATTGGTTGATGGTTGATGGCACCACCAATATACCTCTGGACCTATCTTTAATTGTCGAATGGATTTAACATTGTTTATAAGCGCACTTTAAATTACACACACTTCGGACACTTAGGGAGAGTACACATCGCCTCAGCTTAGCCAGCATTCGGTGTCCGTTTGGTCCGGCGTAGAAGCCCGTGCATCACCATTCAATTTGCCTGGCCGCTGAAACAACTTCGGGCACTAGTGCAGCAGCTCCGAGCTCAACTATCTGCGGAAATTTGCTCAGTTACTTTTGCGCAATCCCAAAATCCCAGTTCAATTTTATCTATGTATCTATCTGAAACTGCTTGGCAAATAGCAAGCTCTTGGCACACTCCCTCTGTCTCCCTGCGAGCAGCTTGAATGGAACTGTTGACGCAAATGGACAACGCAGCCCAGCACTCAGCAACCCTGCTCTATTCTTTGCAGCTGCACAAGTGGTTATTGTGGCTGAAGGGAAATGCATGCTTTGTTTAATGGCAACTGGGCTCGAATTCATGATTATTGCAAGCAGCATGTTCTGTGGCAAGTAAATGCAACCTTCCCCTGAGAACTGTTTGGCGGTTTCAAAAGGTAATTATACCCGTTACTCGTAGAGTAAAAGGGTATATTGTATTCGTGCAAAAGTATGAAACAGCTAGAAGGAAGCGTTTCCGACCCCATAAAGTATATATATTCTTGATCAGGATCACTAGCCGAGTCGATCTAGCCATGTCTGTCTGTCCGTCTGTCCGTCTGTCTGTCTGTCCGTATGAACGCTGAGATCTCGGAAACTATAAAAGCTAGAGGATTGGTATTTGGCATGAAGATTCTTGGAGCTCCTACGCAGCGCAAGTTTATTTCAAAAAGGTGCCACGCCCCCTCTAACGCCCACAATAGTTAATAAACGATTTTAAAAATTAAAATATTTCGGAAAAGTAAAAATGCAGTTTTGTTGTGTTTATCAATACCTATCGAAATGTAGAAGAAATTTTTTAAATCGGACCATTTGTTAAAAAGTTATTGCTGATCAAAGTTCATATCTCCATCTCCATCGCACTCCCTTTAGCCGAGTGACGGGTATTAGATAGTCGGGACACCAACCCGACTATAGCGTTCTCTCTTGTTTTTTGATTACGTTCCTACACTCGTGCGACCCAAGGAGCCTGCTAAAGGCCTGCCGCAAGCTGCAGCTGAGCTGTTGCTTTAAAATTCAGCTTTGCCTGCGTAAACGGAGACTTGATTGGCTGACCTCAGCATCCAACCACCCACCAGCAAATAGCACATGACGTATGCTTTTGAATGGGAGATGTGTGCCGAGAGCTTTGTTCGCCCAGATTGATGCTAACTACGAGCCCTTCCAAAGCACTGGGCTGCTGGTCATTCATTCATGCATCCTTTTTATTTAGTTATCCAGACCGCAGGCAAATGCGGAGCGGTGCCAGTGCTCCTGGCGGTGGCACCAAGGATGCGAAAAGTTGATTTGGCATCGGTGCAATACATAGGTCCGTGTGCCTGTCAATTAGGGCTGGTTTGTGCACCTAACGTGGCTTGCAAGCTTGTAAGCAATCGATTTATAGTTCCATCCTCTCATTCGTCAAGCTGCAATCCAGCCGCTTGCGTGCCTAGGGCCTGCAGCTCCTTCAACTCTTTTTTTATTGGTTTCCTTTGCTCTCGGTTGACTGGCGGGTGTGTGCGCTCACTGAACATCCTCTAGAGAGTGGCACAAAGCGAGCATTTCTCGCACAGTTTACGGACTTTTCCTTTGTACGTCGGCGGCGAATTTTGTTTGGGCTCGCATATTATTCTCCATTATGTTCCGGGGAGCCATCGGGTTTCCCTGGCTTCTATGTTGAGTCGAAAAAGAGAGACTGCCGGGGAAGTCATTTTTATTTTATTTGTGGAGCAGCAGAATGCCAGCGACTGGATTCCATATTTTGTTCGCCACCACTGATGAGCTGTGCAGCTTCTCTAGTTCTCAAGCCAGCCAAAGTGCATCTATAGCATGCATCGATTCCTGGGGCTCGGAGTATCTCCGCACATTCATCCCCAGGTTGGAAACACAATGCTCGCTTAGTGGGCCTTAACCAAATGTATTCCCAAGAAAGACTGCTCACGAGAGCAGTACATCTCGGTCTGCTGAAGAAATTTGAATACTGAATTCATGAAGTGCACAAAGGACCAAACTTCGTTTGCCCAACGTAACGAGCTAAAGTACAGAATGCAGCAGTTGGCGTTCTATTCCGTGCTGTCGCTGGCCAAAGGTAAGTTTAACTGCACATTGGCTGGCAGTTTTCACTTTTAATTATTTACTGAAGGAGCAAGAGGGACAATATTAATTTTCCATTTTCATTTCCAATTAAGGCTGCTGCTCAAAGGTAAAAGAGTTTCAGTGGAGCAATAAAGGCGACATAAATAATATCTGATGGAGAAGCGAATTAAGCTCTTGGGATGGGATATGTTTTAAGCCGGTTACGTTGGCGCCGTCGGAAGGGAATGTTGCATGAATATTTGATTAATTCTCAAGCCAATGAGGCCATAAAATTAGAAACGACAGACAGGAGAAGACAAGGACTTGACAGTGGTTTTATGTATTATAACTAGATATTGCCTTCCGATTCGGCCATTCTGCAAGGGTAAGTCAGGGACGGCAAATTTGGCATTGGCCAAGATGTCCAAGCTGCTGGTCCTTGGCAACATCTCAATTATTCCAATTTGGCCTCGGCCAAGCATTTCTTAATAACGGCTTAAGTTCCTGGGAAATAGGAGATCCGCCAAGAGAGGCAATTCCAAAACTTTCTCTGCTCACTTCGCGGGCTTTTATTTGGGTGCATAAACTACCGAAAAATTTGCAAGCTAATTTCTTAGCGGGCCAGTTAAACGTAAAAAACGGAGCCAAATAAAAAACGATGCTAGCAGGACAGGCTGCAGGCGCCGAGATAAATTTGTGCCAGGCCAAGGAATAACTCTATAAAAGCCATTCAATGAATTGACAAGGACTTGGCAAAGTTTAAGATAAAAATGCTTAGAGATGATTGTCCTTCCAAAACAATAAATTAACGTTGAGGCTGCTGAACAAAGAACGCAGCGGAAAGCGAGAATGAAAGCGCAGCTCGGAATTTTATTTCATTAAGGGCCACGCGTGTATGTGTGTGGGAGTGAAGCGGCAAAGGCAAGGGCAAGTAAATACACGTTCTATTCGCCAGTTGCACGTTCGCCCGTCTCTGCGATATTTTTCGCATATTCAATGAGCAGAACAAGAAAATATATTTTTCCCGACCGTCCCAACCCAAAAAACGGCATTCAATCAGCTCCAGTCGAGGACCAATGAACGTCAAAAGTGAAGCGGGACGCACTTGGGGCCAAGGGCTTCCGACCGACGGCCATCGCAGCGAAACACAACTCCGTTCGTTAGCATTTCGGTTCCCATCCCTCTGGACCCTTGGGGACATTTCACTAAATCGCTCGTAATCAATCAGTGGCAAATTAAATTTCTGTGCGCCAGTTTCGTTTAAGAATGAACCGTGCAGCTGCCGGGCATCGAGAGCCCGGACGAATAGTTTGATGTGGACGTCGGGAGGTCAGTGGTGACTGCTGCAGCGTATGTCGCTCTTTCTTGTTGAATGAGTATCTAGGCGGCGGCATTTTCCCCAAAGCGGACATCCAAAGGGGACAATCCAGTCTCATTTAGCGCCTCCAAATTCCACTCTAGATTAATAACCGTGCCAGGAGGCAATGGGCCCGCAAGCACCGTTTACCACCAGCTGACTGTCATTTTTTACACTTCCCATAGACGTCGCGTAGTGGGTGTGCGTGAGTTGAAAAATTTTTATTGCATACATTTGGCCCGCTAACGTAATTTCTCACTTTTTCGAAGGTTTTGCCACTCTGCCCATTGCGTGATGTTTATTGGTCGACGGCCCGCACTGACGAATGTGTTCTGCCCTCTGGTGTGGTAGACTGCCCAGGGAATTTGGTCACAGTGTAAAGAATTTGAAGATGAACGAGAGACAGTGTAATGTCTCATTAGAGGGTATGGCCTGATCTAGTTTCCACATAAACACTAAAGTTTTCTGGCCAGCGGAAATTATTCTTTCTCCACCACTGGCTCTGGAGCAGAAAACTTGCTTCATTATTTTTTCCGCACTTTATTTCAACGCCCTCTTCCAGGGAATCACGCCAGCCCCAAGCTCATAAATAAACCTCCAGCAACTCAAGATGATGAATTGTGTTGACGACTCTTTTGGGATCGTTTCTTTTCTTACCTAATTTACTAGGCGGCCTTCTTCTTTCAACGAGTATTTTTAATAACAATACTTTTGTTGACTTTCGGCATTTATTTCCTTTTCCTGTCGGCAGTGCAGGCTCAGTTTAAAAAAATTTCTTCTACATTTCGATAGGTATAACTAAACACAACAAAATTGCATTTTTACTTCTCAGAAATCTTTGAAAATGTGGGCGCCAGACACATTTTAGTATGGTTTGTGGGCGATTGTGGGCGTTAGAGTGGGCGTGGCGCTCGGCTGAAATAAACTTGCGCTGCGTAGGAAGCCCAAGAATATGTTTGAAAAATCTCAACCTTCTTGCTTTTGTAGCTTTCGAGATCTCAGCGTTCATACGGACAGACAGACAGACGGACATGGCTATATCGACTCGGCTAGTGTCCCTGATCAAGAATATATATACTTTATAGGGTCGGAAATGCTTCCTTCTAGCTGTTACATACTTTTGCGAGAATACAATATATCCTTTTACTCTACGAGTAACGGGTATAACAAGAGAGAACGCTATAGTCGGGTGTCCCGACTTTCAGATACCCGTTACACAGCTAAAAAGAGTGCGAGGGAGATAGAGATATAAAACTTTGATCACGCATAACTTTTTAACAAATGGTCCGATTTGAAAAATTTCTTCTACATTTGCATAGGTATTGATAAACACAATAAAACGGCAGTTTTTTAAAAGATTTTTTTAAGTTTTTAAAGTTGGTAAATTTCAGACTTTTTTCGAATTTCTTCTCGGCAGATATCCATCCGATTGGGCCAGTTTTTATTTTATTTTAAAGTCAATAGATCAGAGCTTAACTTTGCCATACAGATCAATATGAATATATTCTATTTATGCAGGATTGCAACATGTGATCAAAAATCGTTATGAATACGCTGAATATGTTTCCTGTGCAGCTCCTTCTATTAATCTAGATAGAATTCAGTAGCAGCAGTAGTTCCACAGCTGCTGCTTTTTTTAATGATCTTCAAAATTAATATAACTTTCTCTCAGCATCTACGAGTCGTTTGGATATTCTCCAATCTTACTGCAACAAATCTGAGAAAAATACTGTGAAATCTCTTTCACTAACAAGTTGGTCAGCTTGCAACGATGACGTTCGCACTCTCGATCAGTATTATACTGAAATACTTCAAGCTTTCGCACAAAAAAAAATCCTGGTAAAATTAACCAATATAATTGTCAAACAGTCCCCAACCACAAAAGTTGTCAGTTCTACCAATTAAATAGTTACTTTCAGAACAAACAAGAAGGAAAGCCAACTTCGGCTAGCCGAAGCTTATATACCCTTGCAGATCAAATTTTGTCGAATAGTTAACCAAAAGTAATTTATAACTCGTTTTAAACAAAAAAACGATCTCTCACCGCTGGAATTTGTAATATCCATGGAAAGGAAAAATCTGTAAGCAATGTCGACATTTGGAAAAACTTCGACAAGATCTTCAAAGTTAAAGTTTCAGTAGGTGTGGGTGTTTTTTAAATCCTGATCACATTCCAGATATACTTTAAAATGAATCAATTTCTCAACTAAACAACTTTCCAAATCTTCTTTGAATGCTTCTTTTCATGTTTCTCGAATCAATCAAAACCAGAGCATGTAAAAAACAGTTGATCGTTTTTTCGTTTGCTGTCTCAGTCTGAACAAAACCGAAAAAAACTTAAAAATTTGGTTTCGGTCTGAGCGAAACACTTCATTTCAGATTGTTTCGGTTTTCGGTTGACCGTTCTCGACTGAGAAAATTTTTTTTCGGTCCCTTAAAAAACTGTTAGTAGATGTCATCTAGTAGATGAACAAAACTTTGAAATGCTCAGTAAAAACGGTCTTTTTCATTTTGTTTGATAAAGCGTCTAAGAGATAGTGTTATACGAGTTAATCATCTTTATCTTCCATCATCTTCTGAAGAATTCGCGGTACTTCATATTTTATATTAGGTAAAAGTATAACTGGAAATAGTGGTATGTTAAAGTTCTGAACATTGCGTTCAACTTAAGAGACAGTAATAAAATCCAAAATACTCTTTGTTTAAGATTTTTGAAAAAAAAAATTCAATTTTTTTTTAAAAATTATATATTAAAAATTTAATTAGGCTTAAAATATTAGGAAAAAACAATTAACACTTTTGGTATATAGAATATATCTGTACTTTAAACACTTTTTATACCTATAGGTATAAAAAGTCAAAAGACCGTTTTTGTTCTCCGTTCAGTTCAAACGGTCTTTGATCAACCGAAACCGTTTTGAAACAAAAAAAACGGTTACTGGTTGAGCAAAGACCGAAAACCTTTTGAATCAAAATAAACAGTTTGTATGTGACTATTTGCTCAAAGGGTCCCGAAGAAAGAGTTATTTTGAGACAGCTAGAAATAGTCACCTGTTTTTTACATGCTCTGATCAAAACAGAGAACTTTTCGCAAACTTTTTTTATATTTTTGGCACCTTTCACGTAATTTAAATAATAAAAATTAAGTGTACGTGTTGACTCTGAAGTCATCCTTTCGAAGCAAAGTTACCTCCTCTTTTTATACCCGTTACTCGTAGAGTAAAAGGGTATATTGTATTCGTGCAAATGTATGTAACAGGTAGAAGGAAGCTTTTCCGACCCTATAAAGTATATATATTCTTGATCAGGATCACTAGCCGAGTCGATCTAGCCATGTCCGTCTGTCCGTTTGTCCGGCCGGATGAATGCTGAGATCTCGGGAACTACAAAAGCTAGAATATTGGGATTCTTGGGCTTCCTACGCAGCGCAAGTTTATTTCAGCCGACCGCCACGCCCCCTCTAACGCCCACAATCGCCCACAAACCATACTAAAATGTGTCTGGCGCCCACATTTTCAAATATTTCTGAGAAGTCAAAATGCAATTTTGTTGTGTTTAGTTATACCTATCGAAATTTTTTAATTCGGACCTTTCGTTAAAAAGTTAAACCTGATCAAAGTTTACATCTCCATCTCCCTCGCACTCCCTTTAGCAGAGTGACGGGTATTAGATAGTCGGGACACCAACCCGACTATAGCGTTCTCTCTTGTTTCTTTTATAATCATAAATTTTCCGACGTTTTACCCTGCCTTGAAGTGTTTTATATTCTTGGTTATTGACAACTACAATTTTTTTTTTTTCGAAATAATCAAAATCATCACGTGCATCCATGCGCGGATCCACGAGGGGTGATATGAGTGATATATCACTCCCCAGTCGGGTGAAAAATGAAAGAAATTTTGGTACTCAAGAAGTATGCAACAAAAAAATTTCCTGATATCACACCCCACAACAAAATCCTAGATCCGCCACTGCATGCATCACTTGCAACTTCTACAAGACTTTAATACAATTGAACTACTGCATTTTATGCTTACAGAATTGCATTTAGAAAGTAAACAAGAGAGAATGCCATAGTCGGGTTGGTGTCCCGACTATCTAATACCCGTCACTCGGCTAAAGGGATGCGAGGGAGATGGAGATATAAACTTTGATCAGCAATAACTTTTTAACGAATGGTCCGATTTAAACAATTTATTCTACATTTCGATAGGTATTGATAAGCACAACAAAACTGCATTTTTACTTTTCCGAAATATTTAAATTTTTAAAATCGTATATAAGCTATTGTTGGCGTTAGAGGGGGAGTGGCATCCTATTGAAACAAACTTGCGCTGCGTAGGAACTCCAAGAATCTTCATGCCAAATACCAATCCTCTAGCTCTTATAGTTTCCGAGATCTCAGCGTTCATACAGACAGACAGACAGACGGACAGACGGACATGGCTATATCGACTCGGCTAGTGACCCTGATCAAGAATATATATACTTTATAGGGTCGGAAATGCTTCCTTCTAGCTGTTACATACTTTTGCACGAATACAATATACCCTTTTACTCTACGAGTAACGGGTATAAACACCTCTTAACGAGGTAAGAAACTAGTGACGATCGCACCTTCAACATACAGAAGTTCTGATATCAACATTTGTGACGAAAAATTATGACACTCGTCATTAAATAGACTTTCTAATATTTTCTCATTCGGCACGCTGCAATAGAAAATGCCTGTGAAGGGAAAACGGCTGGAATAGTTTGCTAGGGCGGGCCGAATGAGAAAATATTAGAAAGTCTATTTAATGACGAGTGTCATAATTTTTCGTCACAAATGTTGATATCAGAACTTTTGTATGTTGAAGGTGCGATCGTCACTAGTTTTTCACCTCGTTAAGAGGTGTTTTTATTTGATACTTTATAGGGTCGGAAACGCTTCCTTCTCCCTGTTACATAATGTTGCACGAATACAATATACCCTTTTACTCTACGAGTAACGGGTATAAAAATAGTTACGTGTATTTTCTTTTTGCTTTGGTCGGGCATAACATTTTAACGAATGCACTATGCGGAAAAACTCCGTTTTTTTGGCATAAAAAAAAAAAAGTTACTTATTTAAAAAACAAATATTTTTTTTTAATACTAAAATGGTTAAACTTATTAGAATAATTTTTAAAAAAATTTTACGGGCCACCGATAATTTGTTGTAGCCGATCAAAGTCTATCGATTAACGTGCTCATCTCGAAGAAAAGACGCTCTAATTTTACTACAAAGTTTCCCAACGACGTGCAAAGTGTTTAGAGGGCTAAAAAATAAACAAAACAATAGAGAACGCTATAGCCGGGTGGGTGTCCCGGCTATCTGATACCCGTCACTCAGCTAAAGGGAGTGCGAAAGAGATGGAGAGGTATAATTTTTTAACGAATGGTCCGATTTGAAAAATTTCTTCTACATTTCGATAGGTCTAACTAAACACAAAAATTGCATTTAAACTTATCCAAAATCTGTAAAATTGTGGGCGCCAGACACATTTTAGTATCGTCAGTGGGCTTATTGGTGATTTTGGGCGTTAGAGGGGGCGTGGCGCTCGGCTGAAATAAACTTGCGCTGCGTAGGAAGCCCAAGAATATGTTTTGGTAATCCCAACTTTCTAGCTTTTGTAGTTTCCGAGATCACAGCGTTCATACAGACAGACAGACGGACAGACGGACAGACGGACATGGCTAGATCGACTCGGCTAGTGATCCTGATCAAGAATATATATCACTATGGACGGCAGTCCATGTAGTGACGAAGCGCACCAGGAGAGTGTGCGAAGGCGACTACTATTATATAGCCGCAAAATTGAAAATCTGCTGTGATAGTCCGATCGTAATGAGTAATACACCAATCGAAAGGTATTGCAAAAACTTAAAGGATTGCATACCAAGACTTTAAGAAAATCAATTGGCTTGGGAGAGAGAGCGGTGAAAGTGAAAAAGTGAAAATTTCGAAATTTGGAGCTGTTGGGGCCGGTGGGGATAAATGCCCCCTCGCAATGTTTTAGTTGTATTCCTTTTGAAAATACCCGTCGAATGAGGGGTCATTTGTCAAAATCCGACGCTCCGTTCAAAAGTTATAGCCAAAATAAGATTTTCTTCTTCTTCCCAAAATGAAAATTTAATTCTGTTTGTCAGTTTGTCAGTTTGTCAGTTTGTCCAAAACATGTTTTTTAAGTTTTGAAAATTTGATATGACGTTCATCACATCGATATAAAAAACTTTTGTTCTACCACTTTTGGAAAAACTCGCTAGTTTAGCGGGAAAACAGCTATAAATAGCTAAAATTCGGAAAGCCGTAACTTCTATACTACTAAAGCTACAGAGTTGTGCTGCATTTCGTTTGAAAGGTATTTTTAAATGCTTTAAATGCCCTTCAAATGCAATTTGTGTAAATGTAATAGTTAAAAAGATATGAACAAAAGAAATTTTTTTTTAACTTTCTTTTTAACTTTTTTTTAATTTTCTCAAAAACGGCTCTTACGCTTTTCCTTACAACTTTAAACTGTATAGCCCTTGAGATTCCCTAAATTTTGGTATATAACACATTACTGTAAAAAGTCACGTTTAAAAGTTATTTTTATACGAAAATAGCCACTTTTGCCGGCTCGAACAACTAACGCTGCCTAAGCATTGAATTTAGTATGTGCGTATGCAAACTGTATTTTAGGGTCATGGAATCAATTCAATTGTTTTAAGGAATTCCAAATAGGAAACTTTTGTTTTACGACATTTGGAAAAACCCGCTGCTTTAGCGGGAAAAAGCTAAAAATAGCTAAATTTCTTTAGTTCGTAAGTTGTACACTACTGAAGCTACAGACCAGTGCTGCCATTTTGTCCTTTTTAAGGACAGATCTGTCCTTTTTTTAACGGCTTCAGCCTGAAAAAATTTCAAACATCCCCTGTCCGGAAATTTGTCCTTTTTTTAAGAATAAGGTTTTGAGTGTTATTTTTGCTGGTCGTATTTGTATAAACCTGTTTTTATATGCCTAAACGGATTTTTAAACATCATTCTTACAGTTAGGCACTTAAAAACTAATTATTTTTACGAATTATCAAAGAGACGTGAAGCAATCGATGGATTTTCTTTATTGTAAGATATGTTTCTATAGCAAAAGCAAGAGGAAAACATTTTAAAATTATCGCAATTTTTATTCTCTGTTTTTTTTTTCAGAAAAATGTTCAGATTTTTACGACTCTGATTCGGGCTTGACACAGTCTTTGAAAATTTTTGTATTACCAATATAATTACTTGAAATGCTTTTATTATTTTAATAATTATAGATTATTACGTATACGTACAATTTAAATGTACATTGGGAGAATGATCAAGCGAAGAAGGTTGTGAGTCTGGCGCAGTAGATCATTACATAATTAAATTTAATATTAAATTCATTTAAATTAAGTAAAAATATAACACTTTGATGAAAACTGTGAAAAATGTGTAGTATTTACTTTTGTCCTTTTTTAATTTTTTTTGTCCTTTTTTTCCCGTTTTTTTTTGGCCCTTCTGTCCTGTTTTTCAAGCTAAGTGATGGCAGCACTGCTACAGACATGTGCTATACCTCGTTTAAAAGGTATTTTGAAATACTTAAACACCTTTTTAACTTAATTTGTTTAAATACAATGGCTTACAAATTATGATTGACCAATTTAAATTTAAATGTAAATATTAGCTCCTATGAGAGCCAATGTAAACAAACAAAAACTTCTGATATCAAATAAAAACACCTCTTAAGGAGGTAAAAAACTAGTGACGATCGCACCTTGAACATACAAAAGTTCTGATATCAACATTTGTGACGAAAAATTATTACACTCGTTATTAAATAGACTTTCTAATATTTTCTCATTCGGCATAGGGTCGGAAAAGCTTCCTTCTACCTGTTACATACTTTTGCACGAATACAATATACCCTTTTACTCTACGAGTAACGGGTATAAAAACTCCACAAAGATTGCATAAAAGCTGTTTGTCAAATAATTCGAAACGAGTCCTAATACTTTTGGCTTTACTTCGTGTAACAGCTTCTTGTGAATGATCGGTTTCTATGTAATAAAACACACAAAACAAGAAAGGAAGCTAGCTTCGGCCAGCCGAAGCTTATATACCCTTGCAGACAGTGGCGGATCTAGGATTTTGTTGTGGGGGGTGATATCAGAATAATTTTTTTGTTGCATACTTTTGGAATATCAAAATTCCTTTCATTTTTCACCCGCGCATGCTTGGAGATAATTCATATTAATCATTAATTTTCCCATCGTTCCTATGGCAGCTATATGATATATTAGTTCGATATTGATAAAATTAAAATCGAAATTCGAAAACATTTAAAAAGAGTCATATCCCAGAGTGGAAGAGAACACGATAAAAACCAACGAAGCAATAATTTATTTTCTATTATATTCCCATTAATTTAAACTTTACAAGATTATACACGATTAAAGTTTAATACCAATAGACCGTAAAAATGTTTCTTTACGTAAATTCGTAAAACTTCGCGGTCCATTGAAATAATATGTTTTCGAAATTGATGGCTACGGCCGTACACTAGGGTATTACCAATATTTCTTATAAACTGCAGGTCTCCGCTGTCAGCTACCACAGAACCAAGTTAACACTAAATCAAAAGTTAAGGAAATCACCTCAATGGCCTTTAACCACTGCGCCCCTCGAACTTCTGCATTCGCTATGTCAGAAGGTTGTCCTTAAAATTTATGCACTTTCCGCATGCCACGTCTGAGTCGAGCCAAAGTTTGAAAAAGAACTCGCTGACGTCGACAGGTCGAGCGGAAGTGGTGGCCCATAATGGCTCAAATCTAAATTATGCGGCAAAGAAAACGGAGGCAAGGGCCGTCGCAGGCCGAGCCACAGCATTGGGAATGACATGCGGACTTCCGACATAGGTCAAAAATCACCATGCTAAGCATTTTGGCCCTACTACGACGTCTCAGACAGCTCCCAGCCCTATCCATCGGCTTTATCAATTATGCAAATTGCAAATTTAACACCCCAGCACCGCGGCACATACGGCAGTGCAGAGTAGTTAGACCGAGTGGGGTCGTCGTAGGTTGAGACGGGCGGACAAGGAATCCAGCGACGACATTGGCCATAAATCCTTGTCGCTGGGAGTGCAACACTACGGCCTTGGCAGATCAGGAATGAATTTAAAGTACTTTGTGCTTGTGGCGGAATTTTGAAGTGCTGCAGCAGGTCTGCGCCGAAACCCGCACTGCTTAACTTAACGGGGCTCGGTTCCGGAAATCACGGCAAAGTGGATTTTTCCGTCAAACATAAAAGCAAAGTTCGCGCTGGCAATTAAAGCAAGCCCTGGCTGGCAGCGAGGTAAGCCCAGGAACATGTAGTACTGCAGTGCCCAGGACGACCTGCTAAACTGAACAGAAGAATCGTTGAAGCCCCGGTTAATGGCTGAAGATGAAGATGAAGTTGATTACGTGGTGAAATACTTTATGCGATTGCGAAAATGAAACACAAACGGCCAGCGGGCTATTAATTTATATGCACGAGTAAAAGCAAAGGAAAAACGCCCGAGTCGTAATATATTTTCATAATTCTCTGTCGCTTTGCTAGCACAAGCATTTGTTTTATACCCTCTCACACCCTCATTTTTCAGCACACTCTCGGCACACGCGGCGTATGACAAACTCCGTCAGCTGCTGCTCTTGGTTTCTCCTCTCTTGGTGAGCGCAGCACAAAATGCCTTCGCTTATAATATTAAAATAGCCGGAAGCGGAAATTCAAAACGCCATTGCACGAGCGTGTATCAGTACGTATGTACTCGACTCACATTTGCAAGCCCGTGTGTGTTAGGGTTTTTACATATTTGATTTCGCAAGAGAACCTTTAGGGAACCCTTGCATGTCGCAAAGTATTTATGAAAGTTGCATGCTGGCATGCCAAAATAAACGTCCTGCGGCCCCAGACGGACTTTCAAGTCCACTGCTGATTCTCATCCTGAATGCAGCTCAAATAAGGCAGCCGACCCATTCCCCTCGCCTGTCAGGGGCCTATTGTTTATATGCCCTGAAACAAATTATAAGTGCAGAATGTCGAAGGCTTCCTGGCGAGCTGTTGAACGATGGCAGCTTGTTGGCATAACAAGCACGTGGCTGGAAAAGGGGGTGAGAGCGGAAAGGAGGCAATCGAGGCAACAGAAAATCCATTACAATAAGGCAAAAGAAAATCAGTTTAAGACAGGCTAGTTCAACGACTGAAAATGGGAAGTACAGACGCAGACTGGAACAGAGTTTAATTATTGCGTTTCTCCTCTTGTGACCCCATATTTAAACGTGGGGCCAAGGTCGTTGCAAACGTCAACCCATGCCCTCCGACATAACATGACATTGATGCCTAGCGTGTCAATTGGGTTCCGCTTGGCGACATACGAGCTTTTAGTGGCAGCTCCTACCCAGGGGACGTTCATTAGTCGATGTGCGTATGGCGGTGTATCCTGGTTGTCAGTGCACTCAAAAAAAAAAAAGACTAAAATCGCCCTTGGTTTTAGAAAATCGCCTATGAATTTGCTTTACTGGCGATTTTGTCTATATTCAAAAAAGTAGGTTTTTAAAATCAAAAAAAAATAACTGCTATTTAGAAATTGTTCTTGAAAAAGTAGGAAAAATATTTCTTACAATTTAGAAATAAGGGTTTTCTAAATAATAGAAATATTGTTTTTTTTCTAAATACAAAAAAATTCCTGAAATCCAGAAAATACAAAAATGATGCTTTGGTGGTAATCGGGAATTATGCCGGTTGTTTCTGTGACGCCACGCCCCCCTTGTGTTGTTGTTCTCCGTTCTTGTTTGTCATCTTATTTTAATTTCCTTATATTGTGCACGTGGTGTAGGTGATGTATATGTTTATTATGTACATGCACTTTAAGTTTCATGTCGGATCTGTAATTATAACTGAAATGAGTATACAAATTACAAATTATAAATATAAAAACCCAACAACTTACACTTTTGAGAAAAACATCTCGGGTCGCCCCACGCTGGAATCGAACCGCTTGCCTCACAGTTTGCAGTCAAGCACTCTTACAGCTGCGCCACGGATGCATCACGTGAGGCGCTGTCCAAAGTCTATTCACATTTTGTTCTCTTATTTTTAGTCAAATTGATCTGGCTCGCTTCGTAAATATTTATTGATTAATTTTAATATTTATACATAAATATATTTTACTACTATGAAAAACATAAAAATCGCTTTTAACAAAATATAACTATTCAAAAGTTAAAAAAAAATGCAACAATTTTTTTTTTTTTGTAAATATTAGGGATTAAAAAAAAAAAATAAAAAATAAACATGCATTTTTCGTCTCCACGTGGGATTGAATTCACACTTGCGGCTATTAGCTTAAATAACATATTCATGCACGCACGCGTTAGACCCCTAGGCTACCAAATTTTCTTCGATTAAAGGCGATTTTTTTTTAGTTTTAAACAAAATTTTCTAAAAAGTGTATAAGAAGAGAAACTGATCAAATGAGGTTAAATTTTTAATTTTTTAGAAAAAAAATTCATAAAAACAGACCATTTTTTCTGAATGTTAGAAAAATTTTAAACATATTTTCTGTTTTTTAGAAAAACAATATTTCTATTATAAAAGAATTTTTCTAATTTGAATGGCGATTATTTTTTAATTTTTAGAAATGTTTAGTCTTTTTTTTTCTTAAAGCAATGGCGATTTTAACCCTCAAATAAAGAAAGGCAGATTAGAAAAAACACCTTATAATTTAGAAAAAAAAAGGATTTTTCTCATTTTGAGAAAAAAATTTCTAAAAAAAATCGTTTAACAGAGAAATTTTCTGAAGTTTAGAAATTTTTTTTCTTTTTATAGAATATTTTTTCTAAAGCACAGAAAATTGTATTTTTCTATATTTAAGAAAAAATAATTTTTTGTGTGTGGGCTGTGTGTATACGTACTATCCGGTGGAGAACATGGTCCCACTGCATCAAGATGATGCAATTTCAATATCCTGTTCATTAAAATTAATGATTTCGGTTAACCTTGCTCATGTATCACTATGGACAGCAGTCCATGTAGTGACGAAGCGCACCAGGAGAGTGTGCGAAGGCGACTATTATAGTGATGCTGTGATAGTCCGATCGTAATGAGTAATACACCAATCGAAAGGTATTGCAAAAACTTAAAGGATTGCATACCAAGACTTTAAGAAAATCAATTGGCTTGGGAGAGAGAGCGGTGAAAGTGAAAAAGTAAAAATTTCGAAATTTGGAGCTGTTGGGGCCGGTGGGGATAAATGCCCCCTCGCAATGTTTAAGTTGTATTCCTTTTGAAAATACCCGTCGAATGAGGGGTCATTTGTCAAAATCCGACGCTCCGTTCAAAAGTTATAGCCAAAATAAGATTTTCTTCTTCTTCCCAAAATGAAAATTTAATTCTGTTTGTCAGTTTGTCAGTTTGTCCAAAACATGTTTTTTAAGTTTTGAAAATTTGATATGACGTTCATCACATCGATATAAAAAACTTTTGTTCTACCACTTTTGGAAAAACTCGCTAGTTTAGCGGGAAAACAGCTATAAATAGCTAAAATTCGGAAAGCCGTAACTTCTATACTACTAAAGCTACAGAGTTGTGCTGCATCTCGTTTGAAAGGTATTTTTAAATGCTATAAATGCCCTTCATATGCAATTTGTGTAAATGTAATAGTTAAAAAGATATGAACAAAAGACATTTTTTTTAAACTTTCTTTTTAACTTTTTTTTAATTTTCTCAAAAACGGCTCTAACGATTTTCCTTACAACTTTAAACTGTATAGCCCTTGAGATTCCCTAAATTTTGGTATATAACACATTACTGTAAAAAGTCACGTTTAAAAGTTATTTTTATACGAAAATAGCCACTTTTGCCGGCTCGAACAACTAACGCTGCCTAAGCATTGAATTTAGTATGTGCGTATGCAAACTGTATTTTAGGGTCATGGAATCAATTCAATTGTTTTAAGGAATTCCAAATAGGAAACTTTTGTTTTACGACATTTGGAAAAACCCGCTGCTTTAGCGGGAAAAAGCTAAAAATAGCTAAATTTCTTTAGTTCGTAAGTTGTACACTACTGAAGCTACAGACATGTGCTATGCCTCGTTTAAAAGGTATTTTGAAATACTTAAACGCCTTTTTAACTTAATTTGTTTAAATACAATGGCTTACAAATTATGATTGACCAATTTAAATTTAAATGTATATATTAGCTCCTATGAGAGCCAATGTAAACAAACAAAAACTTCTGATATCAAATAAAAACACCTCTTAACGAGGTAAAAAACTAGTGACGATCGCACCTTGAACATACAAAAGTTCTGATATCAACATTTGTGACGAAAAATTATTACACTCGTTATTAAATAGACTTTCTAATATTTTCTCATTCGGCACGCTGCAATAGAAAATGCCTGTGAAGGGAAAAGGGCTGGAATAGTTTGCTAGGGCGGGCCGAATGAGAAAATATTAGAAAGTCTATTTAATATCGAGTGTAATAATTTTTCGTCACAAATGTTGATATCAGAACTTTTGTATGTTCAAGGTGCGATCGTCACTAGTTTTTTACCTCGTTAAGAGGTGTTTTTATTTGATATATGTAAGCGACTATGGGTACATCTCTTTGGGCACACAGAGAGAATTCACATTTTAAACTAGTAAAGAGCATTTTACTTTTTAAAATGTTTTGAATCTTTTTTTTGCACAAAATGTTTTGCTTTTATTTTAAAATTTGTATACCCGTTACTCGTAGAGTTATATTGTATATTGTATTCGTCCAAAAGTATGTAACAGCTAGAAGGAAGCATTTCCGACCCTATAAAATATATATATTCTTGATCAGGGTCACTAGCCGAGTCAATATATCCATATCCGTCTGTCCGTCCGGATGAACGCTGAGTTTTCGGAAACTATAAAAGCTAGAGGATTGGCAGTTTGCAGGAGTTCCCACGCAGCGCAAGTTTGTTTCAAAAAGGCCCACAATAAATATAAAACAATTTAAAAAAATTTAAATATTTTGGAAAAGTAAAAATGCAGTTTAATTGTGTTTATCAATACCTATCGAAAGAGTTATGCCCGATCAAAGTTTTATAACGGGTATCTGATTGTAGGGGCACCCGACTATAGCGTTCTCTCTACTTTGTTTTTAAATGAGCGCTTATAATGTTTAATACAGGGACCGTAATCATTATGAGTTTTATTTTAAAACTCACACAATAATCATTATTTTTGATAAAAAAAAATAAAACTCAAAAATAATCATTACTTTTGAGTTTTAAAATAAAAATAAAAAATAATCATTATTTCTGATCGGAAAACATAAAACTCAACAAGAGAGAACGCTATAGTCGGGTTGGTGTCCCGACTATCTAATACCCGTCACTCGGCTAAAGGGACTGCGAGGGAGATGGAGATATAAACTTTGATCAGGCATAACTTTTTAACGAGTGGTCCGATTTAAAAAATTTCTTCTACATTTCGATAGGGACTGCAAATAACAGTTATGGGGTTGAAAAAAATCATGGGCTTAAACGTGATCTACATAAAAGTGGTAGACATGGAAATATTTTTTTTTGGTTCAGCAACCCAAAATTCGCTAAAACGTTTATTTTCAATTTTTTCAAAAAAATTGTTGAATAACTTTTATTGTGTGATTATACCCGTTACTCGTAGAGTAAAAGGGTATATTGTATTCGTGCAAAAGTATGTAACAGCTAGAAGGAAGCGTTTCCGACCCTATAATGTATATATATTCTTGATCAGGATCACTAGCCGAGTCGATCTAGACATGTCTGTCTGTCCGTCGTCCGTCTGTCCGTCTGTCCGTCTGTCCGTCCGTATGAACGCTGAGATCTCGGGAACCATAAAAGCTAGAGGATTGGTATTTGGCATGAAGATTCTTGGAGTTCTTAGAAGAAATTGTTTAAATCGGACCATTCGTTTAAAACTTATGCCTGATCAAAGTTTTTATATCCCTCGCACTCCCTTTAGCTGAGTTACGTTTATTAGATAGTCGGGACACCAACCCGACTACAGTGCTCGCACTCCCTTTAGCTGAGTGACGTTTATTAGATAGTCGGGACACCAACCCGACTACAGTGCTCGCACTCCCTTTAGCTGAGTGACGGGTATTAGATAGTCGGGACACCAACCCGACTATAGCGTTCTCTCTTGTTTCTTTATGTTAATATAATTAATTTAATATTTCAGGATTTTAATTCGTAATTGCGGGCTATCGCAACCATACCTTGACGTACCGACCAGATGGAACTCAACATACAATATGTTGCAAAGCGTGTGTCAGTTTTCGGAGTTCTGTAAAGAAAACCTGGGAAAAAATGCGCAGCTGTCAGATTTGCAATGGACAGAAATCAATGTGCTGGTGAAGACTTTGAATCCCATTTTTGTTGCCACGCAGAAACTCTAAAGCGAGCAACTATATTTGGGAGATTTTTATAAAATTTGGCTGGAAACAAAACTTGAAGTAATGGCGATGAAAAATAATCACAGCGAAATACTCGCGAACTGCCTCGTCAAGAGAGAGGATCAGCTATTGACGAATGAAGTCGTTCTCGCTGCATTATATATCGACCCCAGGCTAAGACGTGTTTTAGCACCATATCCGGATCAAATCCTAAAGGCAAAGAGCCATTTAAAAAAGCTTATTAGCCAAATATATTCAGTGCGGAAAAGGGTATATTTTATATTATTAAATATTTTAATTTTTTAATATTTTTTATTTATAGGACAACGAAATACCCCAACCGACTCCATCGACCAGTCAGAAAAGTGGCACTTCTGATCTAAAATATAGCCTCTTAAACTCCTTTTTAAGTTCAATTGATGTGGCATTTGAAATCGAGGACTCCGAAGAAGAAATTAACCCAGAGATCCAACTGGCAAGAACGGAAATTGAAAACTATACTCCAAAGCCCATCAACTTGAGCGAGGACATTATGAAGTACTGGGAAGATAAGAGATTCAATTATCCGCATTTGTACCAGTTGGCAAAGGTAGTCCCCTCGGTACCAGCGACACAAGTCAGCGTGGAACGTGCATTTTCCGCACTAAAATTGCTACTATCTGACTTGAGATGCAACTTATCAGAAGGAGCCATCAAGAAGATGCTATTTTTGAATCTAAATAATTAAATAAATTGTTTACCTAAAAAACATCTTATACTTCATTTATAAGTACTCAAAATTTTTATATGTTTTAATTAATAATAAATAAATATTAAAATATTTAAAAGTTTATATTAGTGATTTGGTCGACCTGTTAACATAAATAGAAGGATTTGTGCGAACTCTAGGTTACAGTTGGTCATAAATAACACATTTTTAGCATTTAAACACACTGGCACTCACTAATGTTTAATTTTTAATGTCGATTTGTGCTATTTTTTTCTTGAGAGCCCAAAAATTTTTAATTTATTTTTGGAATGGTTTTTAATACGGATTTAAATGTATACTTATACTTATACTTGCTTGGATATTTAAATCAGTTATTCAAAAACCGCGAATTCTTAAGAAGAAGAGGAAAAGCGTCTTTAGATTATTTGGACTAACTAAGGATATCAAAAAGTAGTGCTACTTTGTTTAATGTTGTTCCAGTTTGTATTGAAGAACTCACTATGTTTTTTAATAATATTTAATATCATTTAATGGATTTTTGACTTTAATATTACTGGAACATAAATGTTCCAGAAAAGTTTCCATATATATATGGCTATAAATAATATTAATTTTAGAATCCTAATGGACGTGTGATATATCTTAAGAAAGGTATTAATCCGAAAAATAAAAGTGCGTTTTCCGTTTTTTTGTATTCCCCGTGGTTTAAAAGATATTTGGTTTTGATTTTTATCTTTGATTTTTAAAATAAAAATCATTGAATAACGTTATGCCAAAATAAAAATCACAGAATAACTGTTATGCTTTGACTTTTAAATAAAAATCAAAGTAACATTTGACTTATTTAATAAAAATTGAGAATAACTGTTATGTCTTGATTTTTAAAATAAAAATCAGAGTATAACCGTTAAATTGTGATTTTTATTTTAAAAATTATAACTGTTACGGTCCCTGGGTATAACTAAACACAACAGAATTTATTTATACATATATACACATTTTAGTATAGTTTGTGGGCGATTATGGGTGATTGTGGGCGTAAGAGGGGGCATGGCGCTCGGCTGAAATAAACTTGCGCTGCGTAGGAAGCCCAAGAATATGTGTTGGTAATCCCAACTTTCTAGCTTTTGTAGTTTCCGAGATCACAGCGTTTATACAGACAGACGGACAGACGGACATGGCTAGATCGACTCGGCTAGTGATCCTGATCAAGAATATATGTGGGATTGGATTTCCTTTTTAAATTAGAAGTCCCACTATTTGTGTTTTATTATAATAAGTTGATAGTTTTATTTAAATGAAATTAGTGACAAGTAATTCGGATAACAGTTTTAGGGTTTAAAATGAATGTAAATCGAATTAAACAGAGTTTTTAATAATTTGATCGCGTCGTTCGTTCACTTCTTTATTTCGCACGTCTTTTCTCTTCGCTTCTCTCGTTCTTAATGCTCGGTGAATCCTTCTTTTTTCTTCGCGAAAACTCTTTTTAATATCAGCTGATTAGAGATGGGTTGGTCTGAACGGGGCTGCCAAACCTATTCCCACAACTCGGCCATCCTTCTAAACATTCGTCCCGAATGTATCGTCGTCGTCAGAGGATATTTGCATCCATGGCTTCATATACTCGGCGCAAGAGGTAGTGCATCTTGGCCCGTCAGAAGAAAGAGATTCTTTTACCACATCGTAAGTAACCTTAGGCTTGACTTTGGTTACTCGATAGGGACCCAAATACTTAGGTTTTAACTTAAGACCACCACCAAGCTGAGTGCGTTTGATAGCGACAATATCGCCGACTTTGTACGTTGCTGCAGGCCTACGTCTGAGGTTGTACGAGTGCTTGTTCTCGTTTTGCATGACAAGGATCTGTTCCTTGGCTTTGCGGATCTCATCTCGATTGTCCTGAAACAATTGGATGAGCTCTTGCTCAATCATTTCCTTTAGCTTTAGGTCAGTTTTAGTGCGCATCTTGATGCCTACAAGAAGCTCGAAAGGAGTTGTATGTGTACTCCTGCAGTACGTCGAATTGATTGTCTGTTGAACCTGGTTTACAAACTAGTACCACTTGCTGGGATCATCTATAGAAAGTTTTGAGAGCACGGATACAATTGTGGCATTGAGGCGTTCAACTTGCCCGTTTGCTCTTGGAACTCCTGTGGTAACAGCATGAAGTTCAATACCCTCGTTTTCACAATACTTTTTGAAATCGTCTGAAGTGAACGCTGTGCCTCGATCAGATATTATTTGAACAGGATTGCCAAATATAGCGCTCTGAGCTTCCAGTCTGGTGATGACGTCCTTGGAAGATGTAGATTTTGTGGGATACAGCCAACAAAATTTAGTGAATCCGTCAATGACACCAAGAATGTGCTTGTATGCCTTGTGAGTTGATTCAAGAGGTCCCAAAAAATCGATGTGGAATGTTTGAAGCGTCTCCGCTTCCTTCGGTAATGGGTGTAGCTCTCCTTCCTTTTTCCCAAGTTTGCGGTTTAAAACAATACATGGAATGCAGCATTTTATCTGTCGTTGAATCTTGTCATCGAGTTTTGGAATGTAATATTCCTTTCCGATGATCTCCTTGGTCTTCTTCACAGAAAAATGTCCTTTTTCATGAGCCTGTCGAATGATTTCGCGTTGAAGGATTGGTGGTACAACTATCAGTTCATCGTCGTTCACCAATTTGTACAGCAGACCAGATCTCATGCAGAAATTGTTGTGGCTAGCTTTCTCAGCAAGGATGTTAATAATAGCTTTTAATTCCTCGTCCTGCGATTGAACACTCTTTAGTTTGCTGTGCAGGCTTTCGTCGGAGATCATCATTACAGGGTAACGGCTTAAAGCATCTGCATGACGTATGCGTGTACCTGACCTGTGTTCAACTTCAAAGTCAAACTCCTGAAGTGCAAGGATCCAACGTACGACTCGAGTACAGACTTCCCTTTTTTCCATCGTCTTTGTAAAAGCATTGCAATCGCTGACCAACTTAAAATGCATACCTAAAAGGTAAACTCGGAATTTTCGGAATGCTTCTACCACTGCCAGGATCTCTAACTCGTAGCTGGAAAACTTTCTCTCTGCGTCTGTTGTTTTCTTACTCATGTAGTACACCGGGTGTATCTGGTTGTCATTGGGCGACTTTTGAAGTAGAACTGCTCCGAACCCATCGCGACGTAAGACACTTTCTGGTTGAAGAGCTCATCACTTTCCACAAAATCAAAGCCTTCGAAACCACGTAGTCGTTTTCGATATGCCGATCACCGTCATATTCGTACACAAATTTGTGCAAAAGGTCCACGTTCTTCTTTTTTTCCGTTTTCAACGCCTGTAAAACCGATTCAAAATCAGCAAGGGTCGACATGGTTGCAGAAACAATTTTTGCAACGTTTTGGCAATTTCTTCTTTGCTGGTACTCGTTGTTCTTCCTTTAACTCGTATTCGTCGTTTACACTCACGGTCTGTACTCGTCGTTTTAAATCACCCTGCACTTCCATTCAGCGCTTTTTTAGCAGTGAATCACTGCTAAAAACTGAGCACTAAGCGCTCAATCACTGCTGAATTTGTATGAAAAATAGCGATGATTTTAACATGGGCATGTCCTAGGGGCTCATCACTGCCAGAAACAGGCGCTTTTTTAGCACCTGTTCAGCGCCTAATTCATCACTAAATTCGGCGCTTTTTCAGCGCCTAATTTATCACTAAATTCGGCGCTTTTTCAGCGCCTAATTATCACCCAAAGTCATCACCTATTCACTGCCCATTTTCATCACCTGTTCACCGCCCATTTTTATTAAAAATATGTCAAATGTCATCGCCTTTATCATTAGGTTTATTTCTCTTCAATTCATTTTTACTACATAATTTTTAATACATTATTTTCATACTTTTACATTAAATTAATAGATTTTTACAAACTACGGTGACTTGTAGGGCTCTTCGGCACGTTCCTAGCTTCCAGAGTCTTGGTGAGCTTCCTTTTTGCGCATGGAGATTTTTCAGTCATCTCCGCATCCTCTCCGGAGGCACTGTAGGCTCCACCTGACCAATGGGATCTGAATTTGGAAAAGATATATTTTTACAATATTATATAAAGAGACAAGAACGGTAAAACTTACTTAGCAGAATAACATCCTTCTGGGCTGTAGGACAAAATGATTTAATCTGAAACGATATTGTTTATGCACCTTGTTCCGTCAGCTTGACCTAAAAATATTAAGCAATAAAACATACATACTCTAAAAATGAGAAGCTATAATAATTAAGACAAGACAAAGTTTTAATACCCTTGAAAATTACTTACCTAAAAATGTATTCTTGATTAATAGCACTTTTGTTTGAACTCGAAAACAACTTGTCACAGTTAGAACGCAATTGAAAAACGCGGAACAACGGCGTCTGCCTTTGAGAAATATAAAAATAATACTGAGCGAGAAAAACAACATCTGCAATTTCAATCTCTCTTGTTGTTCTTTTCCCTTTGTCACGATCGCGCTTGCCTAACTTGTCTCTACCTGCGCAGAGAGAGAGAGAGAGGTTGTGAGAGAGAAATTTGGGAGAGCGTCGTCTCTGGCGCCGTTTCGGTCGGCTCCGTCGGCGACACTGTCGGCCTAGTGATGATGTTGTGATGAAATTCATCACCTGTTCCTCACTATTTTTAGGCGCTCATTTACTGCTTGTTCAGCACCTTACTTTCGTAAAGAGAGAGATTTTGAGAGAGGGGGTTGGTGAGAAAGTCGATTCTGCCGCGGCGCTGCCGGCGTCGCAGCCGACGCAGTGCTATTAGCGCTCGGACTGAATTCGGGAACTGCAGGGCAGCGGTCGGCACACACATACGATGACATTTTGTTTTATATTTGTGTGAGTAATTTGCACTGGGCAGCTCATCGATGTGTGTGTGCAGACCGCTGTTCTACGTTATACGTGAGCGAGCAGCGCGTGGGCAGAGCAAATCCCTATGCTCACTTAATAGGGCTTTGCCGACCGCTGTTTTAAATACACTTACGCGTCGTTATAAGCATACCCTGCAGTTCCCGAATTCAGACCGAGCGCTTAATAGCACTGCGTCGGCTGCGACGCCGGCAGCGCCGCGGCAGAATCGACTCTCTCACCAACCCCCTCTCTCAAAATCTGTCTCTTTACGAAATTAAGGTGCTGAACAAGCAGTGAATGAGCGCCTAAAAATAGTGAGGAACAGGTGATGAATTTCATCACAACATCATCACTAGGCCGACAGTGTCGCCGACGGAGCCGACCGAAACGGCGCCAGAGACGACGCTCTCCCAAATTTCTCTCTCTCAATCTCTCTCTCTCTGCGCAGGGGTAGAGACAAGTTAGGCAAGCGCGATCGTGACAAAGGGAAAAGAACAACAAGAGAAATTGCAGATGTTGTTTTTCTCGCTCAGTATTCTTTTTATATTTCTCAAAGGCAGACGCCGTTGTTCCGCGTTTTTCAATTGCGTTCTAGCTGTGACAAGTTGTTTTCGAGTTCAAACAAAAGTGCTATTAATCAAGAATACATTTTTAGGTAAGTAATTTTCAAGGGTTTTACAACTTTGTCTTGTCTTAATTATTATAGCTTCTCATTTTTAAAACATATATGTTTTATTGTTTAATATTTTTAGGTCAAGCTGACGGTACAAGGTGCATAAACAATATCGTTTTAGATTAAATCATTTTGTCCTACAGCCCAGAAGGATGCTAAGTAAGTTTTACCGTTCTTGTCTCTTTATATAATATTATAAAAATATATCTTTTCCAAACTCAGATCCCATTGGTCAGGTGGAGCCTACAGTGCCTCCGGAGAGGATGCGGAGATGACTGAAAAATCTCCATGCGCGAAAATGCAGCTCACCAAGACTCCGGAAGCTAAGAACGTGCCGAAGAGCCCTACAAGTCACCGTAGTTTGTAAAAATCTATTAATTTAATGTAAAAGTATGAAAATAATTTATAAAAAATTATTAAAATGAATTGAAGAGAAATAAACCTAATGATAAAATTCAACATATTTTCAATGAAAATAGGCGGTGAACAGGTGATGAAAATGGGCAGTGAATAGGTGATGATTTTGGGTGATAATTAGGCGCTGAAAAAGCGCCGAATTTAGTGATGAATTAGGCGCTGAAAAATGGTGATGAACAGGTGCTAAAAAAGCGCTAGTTTCTGGCAGTGATGAGCCCCTAGGACATGCCCATGTTAAAATCATCGCTATTTTTCATACAAATTCAGCAGTGATTGAGCGCTTAGTGCTCAGTTTTTAGCAGTGATCTTTTCTGTATCCACAGACTTCGTCGTTGAAATCTTTGTTTCTAGCACACTTTTCGTCGTTTTACTTTTCACTTTTCACGTAGGTTGAGCCCCCATATTTGTGGGATTGGATTTCCTTTTTAAATTAGAAGTCCCACTATTTGTGTTTTATTATAATCAAACAAAAACACCTCTTAACGAGGTAAAAAAATAGTGACGACCGCACCTTCAACATACAAAAGATCTGATATCATATTTTGTGACGAAAAATAACACAGTGCAACACGAAAAATGTAACCGCAGTTTGGTTTTCAAAACCTGAAAGTACTCATCAATACGAGTTAAACCACATATGGCGCTCTTCTGGCTTAGCTCGCGTTTGGATATTACAGCGATTTAAAGATTTGGTGTAAAAATTGATCTATAAATGCAATATGTCTTCAAGTTTTAGGTACGCGTCCTTAACATTATTTTAGATAAAGACATTGAAAGGTACAACAAGTTCTTAAATTTGGTTAAAACTGTGAATATAAAACTGTAGACACAAAAACGTAAATAAAACATAGCATTTGGTATTAAAATACAATAAATACAATCTGGTATTTTTCCCGACATTTTGAAGCCTATCTCACGATAGCTGCACTTTTTCTATAAACGTTGTTCAGCATTTTTATTCCTTAGGTTAATACCTATAATAGTCCTGAATACATACAGATAAAATTTCATTCGACTGTTGAGATATAGCCAATTTTTAATTGAAATTTTGAAATCGCTATAATATCCAAACGCGAGCTAAGCCAGAAGAACGCTGTATGTGGATTAACTCGTATTGATGAGTACTTTCAGGTTTTGAAATCCAAAATGCAGTTACATTTCCAAACATTAAAAATGTTGCACAGTGTAATTTTACATTCGAAAATATAAAAACACTTTCTAAAATTTACTCATTCGGCCCGCTTCAGACAAATTTATAAGATTTTACCCACACGAACATTTTCTATTGTAGCGTGCCGAAAAAGTAAATTTTAGAAAGTGTTTTTATATTTTCGAATGTAAAATTATTTTTCGTCACAAAATATGATATCAGATCTTTTGTATGTTGAAGGTGCGGTCGTCACTATTTTTTTACCTCGTTAAGAGGTGTTTTTGTTTGATATCAGAAGTTTTTAAAGAGACAATTTATACCCTGGGTTTAATTTACATTTTAGTATACCTCATACCATGACCAAAAGTCATCCCCATATAACTTAGTTATTAAAAAACTAAAGCACATAGGATTGACCCCTGATCTTAGCTGAACGCCGCCTGATATATTGCAAGCACTGTTGCAAGCCCTACTTGCTGCAACGTGTTTTCATAAAAAAAAGCAGAGGCCATTTTAAAAAAATTCGATATTTTAAAAACTAAAAATGGCTCCAACTGTTTACAAAAATCGATTGTAACTAACAATATGGCGCATATATTGATTTATAAAAAAAAATTTAAATACAAAATTTTTTAAATTCTTAATTTGTTTTTATTTTTAAGAAAATAAAAACTTATTTTTTTAACATTTTTTTTTTAAAGAAGAGGTTTTAGAAGAATTAAATCAAAACACATGAAGTCACGCGGATTCATATAACCGGAGATAAAGATTTTCAATGAGAGGGTTCTTTTTCAAATTTGTCAATTTTTGGAAAACTTTAAAAAATTCTAACTAAAAAAATAATTTTTTTTCGGACAAATCCTGATACACGTGATTGCTCATTTTCCGAATAGAACATGTAAAAAAAATTTTCAGGCAAATCAAAAATGTAAAAAATTTTTTTTACCCCAAATCTGTTTGGCTCGTAAATGAACGGCCCTTAGGCAGCATTAATTGTTATGAGCTGGCAAAAGTGGCTATTTTCGTTTCTTAATAACTTTTAAACTCGATTTTTTACAGTAATGTGTTATATACCAAAATTTAAGGAATCTCAAGGGCTATAAAGTTTAAAGTTGTAAGGAAAATCGTTAGAGCCGTTTTTGAGAAAATTAAAAAAAGTTAAAAAAAAAGTTTAAAAAAATGTTATTTTGTTTATATCTTTTTAACTATTACATTTACACAAATTGCATATAGAAGGCGTTTATAGCATTTAAAAATACCTTTCAAACGAGATGCAGCACAAGTAGCTTTAGTAGTATAGAAGTTACGGCTTTCCGAATTTTAGCTATTTATAGCTGTTTTCCCGCTAAACTAGCGGGTTTTTCCAAAAGTTTTTTATATCGATGTGATGAACGTCATATCAAATTTTCAGAACTTAAAAAACATATTTTGGACAAGTGGACAAGTGGACAAACTGACAAACAGAATTAAATTTTCATTTTGGGAAGAAGAAGAAAATCTTATTTTGGCTATAACTTTTGAACGGAGCGTCCGATCTTCTGATATGACCCCTCATATTAAGCGCATTTTCAGTAGCAATACAACTAACGTAGTCCGGGGGGCCAATTATCCCCACCGGCCCCAACAGATCCAAATTTCTAAATTTTCACTTTTACACTTTCACCGCTCTCCCTCCCAAACCAATTGATTTTCTTGAGGTCTTGGTATGCAATCCTTTAAGTTTTAGCAATACCTTTAATTTGGTGTATTACTCATTACGATCGGACTATCACAGCAGATTTTCATTTCTTCGTGTATATATAGTAGTCGCCTTCGCACACTCTCCTGGTGCGCTTCGTCACTACATGGACTGCCGTCCATAGTGATAAGTTGATAGTTTTATTTAAATGAAATTAATGAAATGAATGTAAATCGAATTAAACAGAGTTTTTAATAATTTGATCGCGTCGTTCGTTCACTTCTTTATTTTGCACGTCTTTTCTCTTTGCTTCTCTCGTTCTTAATGCTCGGTGAATCCTTCTTTTTTCTTCGCGAAAACTCTTTTTAATATCAGCTGATTAGAGATGGGTTGGTCTGAACGGGGCTGCCAGACCTATTCCCACATATGTATATACAGTTTGTCAAGTAATTGTTTGCAAAAGGGAAAATGGCATAGAAATTCGTTTTTAGATGGGAAATGTACAAGCAAATACTAGATTTTTGAATTTTTTTCTTTTGGAATGTTGTTTATTTAACTATTATCTTTCCGATTGCATCAAAACATTTTCATTTTTCACACTAAAACACCCTAAAAAACAAGAAAAACTAAAAAATTGCAAATATTTGGCTGTCAATTAATTGTTTCCTGCACATTTCTTACAAAATAATGATGCAGGACTTTTCGTTGGACATTCCTTTAGGGGAATTGCCAAAAATAGCAGCACATTTTGCCGATTTTACCGCTCAAAACGGAAGAAAACTGCGTCAAAAATGCCAACGCCATACAAATCCCATACAAACGTTTTTTTGGAAGAAAATCCTTAAATAGTATAATTAAAAATGTCCTTAGACGGTCAATTCCGGGTCGTTTAAATGCAGGGCAGGCACCACGAGGACCCCACCAAAAATTAGTACAATAACTTTAGCCGTTTTCAAGCTATAGCTAGAAGTCAAATAATTGTTTGCATTTTGCAAACAATTAATTGACAGCCAAATATTTGCAATTTTTTAGTTTTTCTTGTTTTTTAGGGTGTTTTAGTGTGAAAAATGAAAATGTTTTGATGCAATCGGAAAGATAATAGTTTAATAAACAACATTCCAAAAGAAAAAAATTCAAAAATCTAGTATTTGCTTGTACATTTCCCATCTAAAAACGAATTTCTATGCCATTTTCCCTTTTGCAAACAATTACTTGACAAACTGTATACTTTATGGGGTCGGAAACGCTTCCTTCTAGCTGTTACATACTTTTGCACGAATACAATATACCCTTTTACTCTACGAGTAACGGGTATAAAAATAATGATTATTGTTGAGTTTTATTTTTTTCCTCAGAAATAAAACTAACTTAAACTTTCATTTTGAAAATGTTATTAGTATTGAACCAATCCGAACCGTACACCCAAAAAAAATGATCATAGAAACTAAACTATTTGTACATCAATAACTATTGATTGTCAAAAATATCTCGATACTCTGAGTATTAACCTGACAACTTCGAAAGTATTAAAATTAAACTTTCCAAGTTGTCAAGTTTAAACTAACGAGTATACAGTTTATACTCACTCAGTGTACTCAAATTTAGGCTGCAAGTTTATTTTTTATACTATTTAGTTTAATTTAGTTTTAGAATAAAAATATATATAAAATATATATTTAGAGAAATATATTTTTTTACATTGTTTTATTTAATTTAAATACAAAGAGCTACTATATATTTGAACCTGTTTTTTTTTTATTTTGTATAGATAATATAAAATATATTTTGAGATTTCCTTACTCTTAAAGTACACCCAAAAAAAAACAAAAAGTTTACATTTAATGAGCGTTGTATTAAAAATATACTACAGCTAGTATTAAACTGCCAGTATTAATTCAACACTAAATAATATAAGGAGAAGACTCAATAGTGTTGGGGCAGGGGTGGCTTGATTAAAGAAGTTGCTGAGTCCAAGGAAAATGCGGCTGAAATCCGCGCGGAATTATGTATTGAAAAACACGGGAGAACTTTCGGGGTTTTGCGCAACGTGCGGCTGTTTATTTATGCACTTGGAAATATGAACTAATTAAACTAAGCTTAACTTAGCGGCTCCAGAGCGGAGCGTAGAGTTGCGGGAGAGTTGGAGGGGGAGAGCGAAGGGCAGTGCGAGCGAGCGCGATGTGGACATCTGGAGAAAACTGCCGCACGACACTGCCTCCCGAAATTAAACGCCCTTTTGGCGTGAACAAATAGTATTAAGTTAAGACTTTATATGCCCTGAGTTTAATTTCTATACCGCTTTTCGTTCCTGGTGTGAAGCCAGGATGCTCTGGTGTGGAACCTGGACATTTCGAACAGAAAGTGTTACCGCTTTTTAATGTTATTCGACGCGTTAGTATGTTAAGTGTCTGACATTAGTGTATTTTGTACACGTCGCTGCGGTCTGTTTAAGGTAATTTTCTTAAGACAATTTTTATATTTGCGTTATTTTGGGCTTATTTAAAAAGTAAGTATATTTAAATTGTGTCTTAGTGCTTAACTAATGAGTAAATTCTTCCCTTATACCGACACCAACATGAAATCCGCTCCAGATGCCGGGAAACTAAGGATCTTGCAATTGGCTTGGATTTTTTCTGACCGTGGCCAGCGCAATGTTTACTTCAATATCAGCGTCCTCGACCAATCTTCGGAATTCATATGGACGGCGCCCACTCTGGAGATGATCAGCGACATAAGCGGTAAAACGGCTGCATTTGCCCAAATATGCACTTACTACACTTATTGTGTACATGTATTGTATTTATGTATGTTCCCTTCAGTTCCAGATGTCACTTTTCCCTCAGTAATCCCCAAGGGAAAACCCGAGGACAGGTCACTTGTACCTCAGGACGCACCGAGGAATCTCCATAGAGAAAATTGTATGGGAGTTCCGCTTTTTCCCTCTGTACAACTCAAAGGAAATTTTTTCGAAGTCCCCGGGGAATTACCAAGTGCCTTATACGAATTTTTCCTTTGAGATGTCCTTTACCGGGGACATGTCCTGTACGATTTCACGAGGGACATTCAGAATTTGTCCTTTGGGTTGTCACTTAGGAAAATTCTTTCCTTGCATTATATAAAATAAAATACATACAAATTTATTTTTTACTTTTATTTATTAATTTATTTTTGTTTTAATTGTCGGTTTTGTCTCGGTTTTTCTGTTTGCTTAATTTATTTTTTATGTTAAGTATAGCCTTCCTAATGCATTTTTCTGGTTCTGGGTTCTTCTTGGCCAATGCTCCTAAAAAAATTAAAGAGATATGTTAAAAAAATTACTTTAATTGTATATTTTAATATTTACCTTTTAATACTTCGAACAACCCTTGGCGTGATTTTAGCGACTTTTTGCCCATTGACCCGTCTAAATTATACGAACATAAAATTATTTATTTAATACAAAAACCTCTTTCTCTTCCAAGAACTCGAAAAGAATGCGAATGCACCAAGTCTTCTTCTCACCCCTTTGCCCGATTTCTTTTGTTTCATCTTCGCTTTGACGCGTGCCAATGCTCCTATACTCTTTCTAAAGCGATATATATCCGACTATATAAGTTTTATATTTTCAGTAAAAAAAACATTTTATTAAAGTTGTTAACAGTATAATATTTAAATAAATATTAATGGACCATTTTTCAAAACTAAACTAAAAAATTAAATTTAAAAATAAACTTAAATAACAAATGTAATTAGTTAAATGTACTTTTTTAAGTAAATTCCAATTATCTTTTTTTATAATCAAGTTATTTAAGTTTATAAAACGAAAAAAAGATTTTATTTCGGAATACAAAAATGGTCCTAAAATTAAAGGGCATACACATGTCGCTGTGTCACACAAAGTGTACCGGCCAAATTTTGGTTGCTAGCTGAACATAACTGTAAAGCGAAAAAGAGAATGACGGACCGGCAGAAATTTGTCACTGCCTAGCCTCGATTGCAGGCAAATTATAAGACAAGGAAAGAGAGCGCAATATATAAATATCGGCTTCTCTTTCTTTCATGGCGACGCTGCGCCGACTGCTCTGCTGACATCGACAGCGGCCGAGCGTTTGACCTAAGGAATTGTCCCCGACATGGGACGCCAGAACTGAAGGGCCGTTACTCGTAGAGTAAAAGGGTATATTGTATTCGTGCAAAAGTATGTAACAGCTAGAAGGAAGCGTTTCCGACCCCATAGAGTATATATATTCTTGATCAGGATCACTAGCCGAGTCGATCTAGCCATGTCTGTCTGTCCATCTGTCCGTCTGTCTGTCTGTCCGTATGAACGCTGAGATCTCGGAAACTACATATAAAAGCTAGAGGATTGGTATTTGGCATGAAGATTCTTGGAGCTCCTACGCAGCGCAAGTTTATTTCAAAAAGGTGCCACGCCCCCTCTAACGCCCACAATAGCTAATAAACGATTTTAAAAATTTAAATATTTCGGAAAAGTAAAAATGCAGTTTTGTTGTGTTTATCAATACCTATCGAAATGTAGAAGAAATTTTTTAAATCGGACCATTCGTTAAAAAGTTATTGCTGATCAAAGTTCATATCTCCATCGCACTCCCTTTAGCCGAGTGACGGGTATTAGATAGTCGGGACACCAACCCGACTATAGCGTTCTCTCTTGTTTAAATTAGAAATTACCTTCAGTAATTTAAAACAAGAAAGGAAGCTAGCTTCGGACAGCCGAAGCTTATATACCCTTGCAGATAATTCCTATTAATGACTAATTTTCCGATCGTTCCTATGGCAGCTATATGATATAGTTGTTCGATATTGATAAAATTAAAATCGAAATTCGAAAACATTTAAAAAGACTCATATCCCAGAGTAGAAGAGAATACAATAAAATTCAACGAAGCAATAATTTATTTCCTATTATATTTCCATTAATTTTCCGATCGTTCCTATGACAGCTATATGATATAGTCGTCCGATTTTGAAAAAAAATTATTCGAAATTCAGGATTAGATAAAAAATGGCATTTCCAAAAGTAGGAGGTTCTAGGTTCAAAAACACCTAAGATATAATTTTTTTTCATTTTTTTTTCCGATTATTCCTATGGGAGCTATATGATATAGTTGTCCGATCCGGCTCGTTCCGACTTATATACTACCTGCAATAGATATAAGACTTTTGGGAAAGTTTTAGCCCGATAGCTTTAAAACTGAGAGACTAGTTTGCGTAGAAACGGACAGACAGACGGACAGACGGACGGACAGACGGACATGGCTAGATCGACTCGCCTAGTGATGCTGATCAAGAATATATATACTTTATAGGATCGGAAACGTCTCCTTCACTGCGTTGCAAACTTCTGACTGAAATCATAATACCCTCTGCAAGGGTATAAAAATGTAAAAAATATTTTTTAATAATATATAAAAAGCAAAAAAACAACATTTTTTAATTTTGTCTTTTTAATACGGGGTATAATATTTATACTGCCATTGCTAAAATAGTATGAAATATGCACCAACATTTTCACAAAATAGCTTAACATGTGTACTAACATTGCTAACATAGTATACAAAATAGTATAAGACTAAGACCACATAGCATATCGTTTGTACTAAAAAGTATACAAAATAAACTAGCAGCCTAAATTTCAGTGCACTGAGTGAGTATAAACTGTATACTCGTTAGTTTAAACTTGACAACTTCGAAAGTTTTAATTTAATACTTTCGAAGTTGTCAGGTTTATATACTCAGAGTATCGAGAAATTTTTGACACTCAATAGTTTAGTATTAATGTACAAATAGTTTAGTTTCTATGGTCATTTTTTTCGGTGTATGCAATTGAATTTAAGTCTTAAACTATTGTTTCTATTAATTTATTTTTTTTTATTTATCTTATTGGATCTATATAGCAGTATAAAAATTTTCAGCTCAATATTTCAACTGGAAGTATTTTTGCCGCCTCTGCCATACTAGATCAACCACAATGCATTGTGGACTAAAAATATTCGACATTTATAAATATTTAAATAGTAATCCCACCTCAACAAAAATTTAAATGTACACCAAAATATGATTGTAGAAACTAAACTATTTGTACATTAATTTCAAACAATTAATTTTTAAAAATATCTTAATAAGATGAGTATTTAGTATAGTATTGGATCGTAAGTATTAAAATAAACCTTTCGAAGTAATTAATGTTATGTTATGGGTCATTCCATGTGAAACGTGACAGGCCAATTTGGGTCAAATCTCAGAATCAAGCGAAACTTTTTTTTTCGATAGAGGATTGAAATATAAGGATGGGTTTTTTTTTTTTTTTTTTAACTCTTACCGTTTATTTTTAAAAAATATTTTTATACCCTTGCAGAGGGTATTATAATTTTGGTCAGAAATTTGTAACGCAGTGAAGGAGACGTTTCCGACCCCATAAAGTATATATATTCTTGATCAGGATTAATAGGGGAGTCGATATAGCCATGTCCGTCTGTCCGTCTGTCCGTCTGTATGTCTGTTTCAATACCGTTTGCGAGCTCAGTTTAAAAGCTAGCGACTTCAAACTTTCACAGTCGTCCTAAAACATGTGTACGCAGATCAAGTTTGAAAACCGACCCGATCGGACGTCTATATCCTATAGCTCCCATAGGAACAATCGGATATAGCTTTCAAAAAATGAAGATATTTCGCTCAGTGTAAGAGCTATTGACAAGAATCTTTCCAAATCGTATTTTTTTGTGCGTACCTTGATCAGGGTAAAAGCGCGTGCCGATCGGACGTCTATATCCTATAGCTCCCATAGGAACAATAGGGTGAAATCGGTCAAGATTTAACGTTTTTCAGGATATTTCGCGCAGAATATAAGCTATTGACATGAAACTTTCCAAATCGTATTCTTTTATGCATACCTTGATTAGGGTAAAAGCGCGTGCCGATCGGACGTCTATATCCTATAGCTCCCATAGGAACAATAGGGTGAAAAATTAAAAAAAATTTTTTTTTCGATTATAAAATATTTTGTTGTGTTGTTAATTCATGTTGCTTTTCTAGTCAAGTTTTCATTCGTGAAATCTGCAAGGGTATTAAAACTTCGGCTTGCCGAAGTTAGCTTCCGTCCTCGTTTTAATTAAGCTCCGATTTTTAGGATATGCAGCTCTTGAGACTCGTTTAAGTTATTTTAATAATTCCAATGCCACTTTGTGGCATATCATAATATCTTTCAGAAAAATATTTTTAAAAATTTTTAAATTTAAAATTAAGTATTTTTTAAGAAAATTTAAAACTAGAAAACTTCTGTACGCCGGAATACACGCGGTTTCCGAATAAAAAAATTATCCCCATATTGCTTTATCAATTCTTCACAAAGTGGTAAAATAAAATTTTTGTAATCGCAAGACGTACTAGTAAAAACAGCGATTTTAGTTTAGCGACTTTGCATCAAGCAACTACAGCGCAACGTGTAAGAAAGGGAAAGCACTATTCCTGCTCTGCCGCGCTCGTATTGCTGTTCTCTTCTTACACGTTGCGCTGTCGTTGCGCTGTTGTTGCTTGATGCAAAGTCGCTAAACTAAAATCGCTGTCTTTACTAGTACGTCTTGCGATTACAAAAATTTTATTTTAACACTTTGTGAAGAATTGATGAAGCAATATGGGGATAATTTTTTTATTCGGAAACCGCGTGTATTCCGGCGTACAGAAGTTTTCTAGTTTTAAATTTTCTTAAAAAATACTTAATTTTAAATTTAAAAATTTTTAAAAATATTTTTCTGAAAGATATTATGATATGCCTCAAAGTGGCATTGGAATTATTAAAATAACTTAAACGAGTCTCAAGTGCTGCATATCCTAAAAATCGGAGCTTAATTAAAAAAATATTTTTTAAAAATAAACGGTAAGAGTTAAAAAAAAAAAAAAACCCATCCTTATATTTCAATCCTCTATCGAAAAAAAAAGTTTCGCTTGATTCTGAGATTTGACCCAAATTGGCCTGTCACGTTTCACATGGAATGACCCTTATGTTAAAAATGGTATGCCTACTTGGTATAAATGTTTAGCTACATGATAAGCCTATTACATTTTATTATTGAAATGTTAGTTTATAATTTATACTAATATAATTATAATAAAACACTCCATTTTTGAATATTTAGTTTTTATGTTAAAGTTATGTTACAGTCATGTGAAAAATAATAGGGAAAGTTACTGTTACTGAGGGGATTCCCTAAACTGTTGAATTGCTGAATTGTTGAAAATTCAACAGGAAATTTCAGCAATTAAGGGAACGTTCCTAAATGGTTCCTGTTGAATTTTCAAACAGCTGTTATTTGTTGAAAAGTGTCATGCAATTTTAAACACCTAACATTTGATTTTTTATAGTTAGTTACTGTTTAAAATTGTTAGCAAGGTAAGAATAACTATAAATAAGCTGTCTAAATTGATTTTAAAGTAAATATGGCGTACTGGTAATACTAAAATGTGACAGAGTTGCCATGACTTTTCACAAAAAAGGTGACAACTCTGGTTTTTAACGATTCAATTGCTGAAATTTCTGAAACTTGATTTTGTATGGAACAGCTGATTAAACTTAACAGTTTAGGGAATCCCCTCACGATTTTTAGTAATTCTTCTAGTATCTACATTTTTTTTAGTTGGTTGATGCTTGCACAACTTAAATATAAAGAAAAAATCTTAAGAACAATGCTTAAAAAAATAAGGGATAATAATATCAGTGATATATCCCATTTTGGGTGTGAAAAATAATAGGGACATACTTAGAAGTTCCATCATATTGTTAATAATTATGAACAAAGTAATAAATATTTAATGTTTTTAACTTCTCTTCATACCGTTCTCTTCATTTCGTTTTTTAGGCGTGTATTTTTAACAAAGCCATTTATACCAGCATTTTTGCATTTTTTCTACCTTTTTCAACTTTGACAAAGTGTAGCTTCTAAACTAATGAGTTCCCAATGCCGTGTATAAGAAAGTTAAAGGGTATTCTATTACCTGTAAAATGAGGGTTTGTTAGCCGCAATCGGTTAATCACAGGTCGAGTTAGAAACTAAAAAAGCGTCAAAAACGTTTTTTACACTTAAAAAAAAATTGGTACCATACAAAAAATTCTAAGGGGCCTTTTCTTAATCAGAAAGATGTACCTTACCGGAAAATAAAGGTTTCATGAAGTGCGCATTTCATCAATTTTTTTTTGTAAACTGGTGTTATTGATGATTTTTATTTTTTTTGCTCAAAATAAAACTCAAAACAGCCTCGCGGGCCTCCTGTAAGACTTTTCGCCAATCTGATTTCACAGCCGTTTAAGAGGCTATTAAAACTACATCCACGATTTTTTGCAAATTTTTTTAACCACTTTTAAAAACGGCTTTTATTTTGATCTAATATAAATCACTTTATCATTGAAAGTAGGTAAGTCATAATAAGTAATATTTTCAAACGGTTATTAAGCGAATATTCGAACGATATGGGTCGCAAGCTTGATGTTGTTATGCGTAATTTCTTTACGTTCAACAATGAAAACAAGAAAGGAAGCTAGCTTCGGACAGCCGAAGCTTATATACCCTTGCAGATAATTCCTATTAATGACTAATTTTCCGATCGTTCCTATGGCAGCTATATGATATAGTTGTTCGATATTGATAAAATTAAAATCGAAATTCGAAAACATTTAAAAAGACTCATATCCCAGAGTAGAAGAGAATACAATAAAATTCAACGAAGCAATAATTTATTTCCTATTATATTTCCATTAATTTTCCGATCGTTCCTATGACAGCTATATGATATAGTCGTCCGATTTTGAAAAAAAATTATTCGAAATTCAGGATTAGATAAAAAATGGCATTTCCAAAAGTAGGAGGTTCTAGGTTCAAAAACACCCAAGATATAATTTTTTTTCATTTTTTTTCATTTTTTTTTCCGATTATTCCTATGGGAGCTATATGATATAGTTGTCCGATCCGGCTCGTTCCGACTTATATACTACCTGCAATAGATATAAGACTTTTGGGAAAGTTTTAGCCCGATAGCTTTAAAACTGAGAGACTAGTTTGCGTAGAAACGGACAGACAGACGGACAGACGGACAGACGGACAGACGGACAGACGGACAGACGGACGGACAGACGGACATGGCTAGATCGACTCGCCTAGTGATGCTGATCAAGAATATATATACTTTATAGGATCGGAAACGTCTCCTTCACTGCGTTGCAAACTTCTGACTGAAATCATAATACCCTCTGCAAGGGTATAAAAATCGTGGAGCCCCTTAAACGGCTGTGAAATCAGATTGGCGAAAAGTCTTACAGGAGGCCCGCGAGGCTGTTTTGAGTTTTATTTTGATTGGAATAAAATAAAAACAAGAGAGAACGCTATAGTCGGGTTGGTGTCCCGACTATCTAATACCCGTCACTCGGCTAAAGGGAGTGCGAGGGAGATGGAGATATAAACTTTGATCAGCAATAACTTTTTAACGAATGGTCCGATTTAAACAATTTCTTCTACATTTCGATAGGTATTGATAAGCACAACAAAACTGCCTTTTTACTTTTCCGAAATATTTAAATTTTTAAAATCGTATATAAGCTATTGTGGGCGTTAGAGGGGGCGTGGCACCTTCT